>JAJOZX010001197.1:965000-970000 GCA_023014485.1 Bathynomus jamesi | reverse complement strand
TTGTACTTTGTTTCGCGACTTTAAATCACCAGTGACTATAACTCCTGAATCTTTTTCCTGCTCTACGCTTGTTAACTTTTTCTCTGACATACTATACGCAAAATTACCGTTACGCGAACCTGTATGCAAAATTTTGCACTTATCGAAGTTAAATCTCATTTGCCATGTGACTGACCAATCAACGATTTTATTCAGATCTTCCTGGATTTTACCTCTATCTTCGTCATTAATCGCCCTACCACCCAGCTTCGTGTCATCCGCAAACTTTGAAACTGTACTGACCAGGCCGACATCTAAATCGTAAATATATATAAGAAAAAGCAAGGGGCCCAATACAGAACCCTGAGGAACGCCACTCGCTACATTAGCCCAACACGACTCCGCTCCATCAACAACCAACCTCTGTTTCCTACCACGCAACCACTCTTCTAGCCAATTTATTACTACACCCCTGATTCCATGAGCCTTAGTTTTTTCAATGAGTCTTTGTGCGGCACGGTGTCAAACGCTTTTTGAAAATCTAAATACACTATATCAACCGCCCGATGTCAATCGTAAACGTCAACCACGCTTTGGAAAAATTCTAAAAGATTAGTTAAGCAAGATTTGTTTCGCCTAAAACCGTGCTGCGTATTTGTAACTAGTTTATGCAATTCTAAGTGTTCGACTATACGATCCCTAATTATTGATTCCAGTAGCTTACCTACAACAGACGTTAAACTGATTCGCCTATAATTTCCCGCCGCACCTTTATCGCCTTTCTTAAAGATAGGTGTTACGTTTGCTGACTTGAAATTATCTGGTACGCACCCCTCAGAAATAGACGCATTAAAAATCTGTTAGCCTCACAACAATGCTATCTTTTAATTCTTTTAGTTGTATGGGATATATGGAATCTGGCCCCGGTGATTTACGCCTTTTCATTTTATCATTATAGCGCATTACCTTCCCTTCACTAACCACAATATTATCCAAAATATTACCATTATCAAAAGGTATTATGTCTATGACCGTAGGGATATTCGTTATATCTTCTATAGTAAAAACTGACGTAAAAAATTCGTTTAGCAAGGTAGCCATTTCCTTGTTTTCAGAAACTAGATCTCCGTTTACATTTTTCAACAGCCCCAAGACACTTTTTACTGGATTTCTATTTTTGACGTATTTAAAGAATCGCTTGGGTTTTCTTTACCGTCACAAGCTATGGAGACTTCAAATTCGCGCTTGGACTTTTTTATTACACTTTTCGCTTCACGCCTTAGAGATATGTAGTTGTTTCGTAACACAAATTGTCTTTATCGCACTCGTGTAGCCTATAAGCCCTATCTCTACTCTTTATAATGTCTCCTTCTCTAGAAGTAAACCACAAGGGCTTGTTGTTTACTTTTGCACGCTTAATTTTGTACGATACACTTTCCTCATTTATAGCCCTAAATACTGTTTCGAACGATTCCTACATTAGTTTTGCGTTGGAGTTCCCCATTACGTTTTCCCAATTGATGTGTGACAATTTATTTCGAAATTTACTAAAGTCTGCGAGCTGGAAGTTAGGAATTTTAGTCGAGTTTGCTGGTTTCGAGTGACTTACTGAGAGGACAAACTCTACCATATTGTGATCGCTATTGCTTAACGGTTCTATTACTTGAAGATCAGTATTAGCCTATCATCCGTAGTTATTACTAAATCTAAAATACTGTCCAACCTCGTAGGTTCCCCAACCTTTTGAATAAGAAAGCTATCCTCGAGAAAATTAACTAAACGATTACCTTCCGCGTCTCCCTGCATTGTATCGTAATTCACGTTGGCGCAATTAAAGTCACCCATAACTAAAGCCTGCTCACTACCGATTATTCTCTTTAGTTCACGATATGACGTTTCGTCCTTATCAGCTGTTTGATTAGGGGGCCTATATATAACCGCAACAACAAGTTTGCTATGCAATTAAAGAAAAAAATTCGTTTATTTTATTTCGTAGGATACAAGCATTTAGGGATAAAACCTTCAAATTGTTTGTAGCTGCGACACCTTCGCTAGCGCAGGGGAAATTTGTGGAATTTACGCTGAGACGGTTCGAGTTACGGCAGCCTGAAAACAAGAGACAGTATTACGAAATAGTCTTCCTAAACGCGCATCTCCAACGTCATTAAGATGAAGTCCATCTTCGAGGAACAAGTCCCTCCTGCCGTAGAAACTTTTCTAAAAATTCGCAAAATGCACTCCTTTCTGTTGGCAAGGAGACTTTACGTTATTGTTAATATAGGTTGCCTTGCTGTAGAAATCGTTACGTTGGATAATTCGAGGAAGTATACCTGTTAAAACAATCTTAGTTTTTTCCTTTAATCGCTATAGTAAATCCCTGTACCTAGCCAGCAGTTCTTCCGATCTAGAATTTAAAACGTTATTAGTACCGACATGAATAACATACGTTGTGTCCTCGGCGGTACCGTCTGTAAAATGGTCAACACTATTAGTTATATCCTCCACCCTTGCACCAGGGTAGCAGTAACGGCGCCTACGACGAGGGTTTCTCCCACAGAATTCCTCGAGCTGCCCTGGAACAATGGAATCGCCAACGAGTCGTATTTCCGGTTCGTCAGCATCTTCGAAACCTAAAACAGAAAACTTATTGCTAGTTAATACTGGTAGACAAGTCTTAGGTTTTCTCAATGGGGCTCCATTACGCACTCGAACGAAGGGTTGGGAACTTGGGGAAGAGAGAGGGCTATTAGTAATATTTGTATTATTAGTAGAAACTGAAGCAGGAGGGGTCGTAACTGGAGTCTCACGGGATTCTAATTTTGCCGTCAGGAACATCACGCTTTCTTCAAGCCTCATCCTGGCCTCCCTCTGACGTTCTAACTCATTCCTCAGGAGTTCCATGCTTGAGCACCACCTGCAAACTAACTGTTCATTATTATTAGCCATTGTAAACGGGTAAGCGGCAAATTTCCCTTCACAGCGACTGCAAGTACTTGACGGGGGTGCGATGTTTTTCATTAGTTCAAAAACAAAAAACAAAACACGAGTGTTTGGAAATTAATAAATTACAACGTAGGTCTACCGCGTGCTTATTGTGCCGTCACCTGCGAAAACCCGCAAAAATGTTCTTGAAACGCAGAAACAGGTTCTTGTAACACAATTTTATGCTAAATGAATATATAATTAAACAACCGGCAAAAGATCTGTTAAATAAAAAGTATTGAATGAAACTTATCTGTCCGCTATATGACCGACTTAATTCCTTTTTTCCCACGCTGGGTGACCTTTCGAGAGGTCAGTTAGAGTGTGAAGGGAAAATGAACCTTAAGAACCTCGTTTCTGATAGATTTGACAAATAAAAAAGGCAACCAAGGGAATTTCAAGCTGTGAAACCTCGTGTAGTAATAGATTCGGGAAACAAAGAAGGCACTAGCCTTGGTTTAGTCAAGTAATATAGTAATGAATAAAGTCAATAAATGAAATATATTCGTTAATGAATGATTAGTAACACGAAGTAATTTAGTTAAGAATGCACCAAACACTATTTTTTCTTTTTAAAGACACGAACGAAAACCACTTATTCACTTGGTAACACTGCACACTCGATAAAACACGTCTGTTCACAAGGAAATACAATAAAATCCACACTAATAGACGGAGTTTATTTCCACAACAGTTTCGATGCCCACTGGCATCCTCTTCGGGTGGGTATATATACCTATTTATATATATATATACATAAATTTAAATATAACAAATTAGGGTGGATCGATTTTACATTTTTTTTCGATTTCCATATTCTAATAGAGACAAATACTTGCGCATGCATGAGAAAATAGCCTCTGCAAAATCTTAGCTTAATAGGTAATGATCTTCTGCCCCCGGCAGAGCGATGAAAATCATATTTTAGTAGTCAAAAACGTATTTTTCTTATAATTTTTAAAATATTTCAATATGCGTTTGTGTTATTTCATGCCTAAGCAACGATATAAATGCTATGGGAAATATATAAATGCATTATTTAAGACAAAGAGCCGATCTGAAAATATGTATATAAATTACCTATTTTTTCAACATTTAACGTTGTTGCCGGGGGCAAAAGATATTAACGTAGGACAACGCGCTTGGAAAAACGATCATATGAGGTCTTTTTCATCGACTTTATAGTTATTAGGAATACTTTTGAAGCATATTGAAATATTTATAAGAATACGTTTTTGACTACTAAAATACGATTTTCATCGCTCTGCCGGGGGCAGAAGATGATTACCTATTAAGCTAAGATTTTGCAGAGGCTATTTTCTCATGCATGCGCAAGTTTTTCTCTCTATTAGAATATGGAAATCGAAAAAAATGTAAAATCGATCCACCCTAATATACATACATATTAGTGATGGATCGAGTGGTCGGTTTTTCACAACCGCGGTTGCGGTTGTGTTTGCTTGTGTTTGCGGTTGTCGAATTTTTTCCAACCGCGGTTGCGGTTGCGGTTATCATATACTAGGAAAAATGCATAATTATTAACTGGATTTAGCCACTATAGTGCGATTTAGCCACACTTGGTACATAATATATACTAAATAGTATTTATTTAGTAAATACCTTATGTTGAACACAAGTTTTGCAATACACCGCTACCGCTATTTGTGTGTTGCAAAACTTGTGTTCAACATAAGGTATTTACTAAATAAATACTATTTAAATGAAGTATATTCTAAACTTATATAGCTATTATGAAAGAATAGGTCAAATTAATTAAAACCATATTTTGCACTAAGTGTGTTACCAGGATGAGGGACGAGGACCCATCGCACTGTTCATCCCACCTACCACTTTCCCCAGCCTCCACCCATTGGAAAGTTACAACCGCAACCGCACTTATGGAACGGCAGTTGCGGTTACGGTTTCGGTTGTGAATTTTTGTGCGGTTGTAGTGCGGTTGCGGTTGCGGTTGCGGTTATTCGATCCATCACTAATACATATATATATATATATATATATATACACACACATACATATAT
>JAJOZX010001197.1:890000-962500 GCA_023014485.1 Bathynomus jamesi | reverse complement strand
TATCTTTCGACTTTACTTAAAGCAATTGGTATCAATGTAGTGTTTAAGTATAATATTACTGTTAAATCACGCCCAATAAAGAATAGCCCGATAATGTGGTTAGTTGTGTGTATTCGATCGGTTGTACACAATGTGACTCAGTATATATAGGCCAAACGGGTAAAACGTTAGATATTAGGGTAAAACAGGATAAATATGCGTGTAGAACAGCAAATAATTCTAATGCATTGTTTAACCATATGTATAGATGTAATCATAGTATCAAGTGGGATAGTTCTAAAGCGCTCGTTAAAAACAGAGATATAATTGAAAGGAATATTCTAGAATGTGCATTTATCCATTTTAAAAATAATTTCAATAGCAGTGCGGGAATGTTTAAAATTGACAATATCCTGTTAAAATATCTTTTGCCTGTAATCAACTCTTGTTAATCATGTGCTAATCTTTTTGTTTTTCTATCCCATTGTATATATTTTTATCATCTCGCCTTCTCCCTTCATTCCCTGACGAGGTGCAGTTTTAGCAAAATGGGGTTATTTGACAAATACTCTAGATAGTGCAAAGGATAGAAATTATTTACAGTACGTTAAAAGGGAGGAAGAATGTGTAAATGAAGTACTAGGGGCACTCAATATATTTTTTGCACCTTTTTTTCTTAGCTAAATAATAGGCCATGGGGCTGAAATGTCTTTTGGGCCGTAAGTTTGAACTTTCTGCGCTTCACATATCCGGATTTTTCCAGTTTGAACCTCCCCTCCTTGTATAAAACGCTTTTGAACGCCCTGGTATAAAACCGATGGTTAACGCAGTTTTGGAAATGGCGTCTGACAGTGATGTGCGTCGTAAACAGAGAGCTGTTATCAAGTTTTTAACCGCAGAGAAGGAAACATTTGGAAATAGTCATAAACGTCTACAAAACGTTTACGGAGATGCTGTTGTTGATCGAACTACAGTTGGACGCTGGTCTAACGTGCGAGAGCATCAGAGAGAGGGAGAGCCAGCCTCGATGATGAGCCACGCAGCAGTCGCCCGGCATCGGCTGTGACATCTCACACTGTGCAACGTGCTAACAGCATCATTCGATCAAATCGGCGCGTCACATACAAGGAGCTACCACTGGAGCTAGGAATAGTGAAGGAGGTGTGAATACGATAATTCAGCAACTAGGATACCCAAAAGTGTGTTCACGGTTTGTTCCCCGTGAACTAACTGAAAGATCACAAAGCGCAAAGAAAAGAATTGCTTCTGATTCGTTTGTTCGATACGAGACAGAAGAGGAAGACTTCCTTTCACGAATTGTGACTGGGGATGAGACTTGGATACACCACTTTGAACCTGAAACTAAACGCCAATCCATGGAGTGGTATCACGCAGACTCCCCACCAAGAAAAAGGAAAGGTTATGGCCACCATCTTCTGGGACATGAAAGGGGTGATTCTGGTGGACATTATGAAGAAAGGACAAACAATCAACAGTATACTGCTCCCCTACAGAGTAGGGACCACTGCATATTGCTACCCTACAGAGACTCCAGAGACGTATAAAGCGAGTTCGACTGGAGAGAAAACTGGAAGACGTCCTTTTGCACGATAACGCAAGACCACACAACAGGTTGCAAACAAAAGAGGCCATCACAATAATGCTCTTGACTGTGTTACCCCACCTTCCATACAGACCTGATCTGACACCTTCAGACTTCCATTTGTTTGGGCCAATGAAGGATGCTATTCGTGGAAGAAAGTTTCAGAGTGACGATGAGGTTGTTGAGGAGGTTAAGAGGTGGCTCCAGCGGAACCCAGCGAACTTTTACCAGCAAGGAATAAAGGCCTTTGTTTCGAGGTGGAGGAAAGGCGTAGAAAAGGATGGAGACTATGTGGAAAAATAAAAACTTGTAAAAGAGGTATGTAACTACTTGTGTGCAAAATTTCTGGAAGTTACAAGGAAACTTGGAAAGAAAAAAAAAGAGGTGGGGGGGAAAAATATAGTGAGTTGCCCTCGTAAATTACTGTACGTTCTCCTACAAAATACTCTGTTGTTTACAGTGGATAAGATATGAAACAACATAAAAACTTATATTAACGTATATAACGTATATTTAAATATAATATACAACCTAAGTCTTTTTCTAGGTATATGAAGTCTATATATGTATAATATAAGGTTGTAACATATTCTACTCGATTTTTTAGTTCATTCAAAACAAAACTTAAATGACTTATACGGACAAATTTGCTCGAATTTTTAGTTTATTCACAACAAAAATTAAATGACTTATAATGACAAATTAATCATCAATATAATTCCCTTCTTTTTCTATAACCTCCTCCCACCCGTAGAAAAGTTTTTTTATGCCACGTTCAAAGAAATCCCTTGGTTTCGAGTTAAAAAAAGCGATCACTTCGTTTTCGATAGCTTCCCTAGATTGCAACTTTTGTCCATCTAGGTGGTGTTGCAAACTTCTGAATAAATGGTAGTCTGAAGGAGCGATGTCCGGAGAATAAGGTGGATGAGGCATTTCTCCCAACCAAATGCTTCCAATTGGGCAGTGGTGATTCGAGCAGTGTGAGGGCGCGTGTTATCCTGATGGAAAAGAACACCTCTGCGATTAATTAATGCAGGACGTTTTTCTTGTAATGCCATTTTCAATCGTTGGAGTTGTTGGCAATAGACTTCAGCTGTGATTGTTCGGTTATTTGGCAGAAGCTCAAAATGAATAATTCCTTGCATATCCCACCAAACACAGCAAAATTTTCTTTGGATGGGGTTCATTCCTTGGCTGAGGTTAAGGCTTTGTTTCACGGCTAAGCCACTGATGTCGACGCTTAATATTGTTTAGAGGACCCATTTTTCATCCCCAGTGACGATCGATTCAAAAACGGTGCCTGCAGTTGCCGAGAATGCAGTGATGTGCAAATATCGATTCGATGTTGAAGATTCGCTTGTGACAAATCATGCGGAACCCATTTTCCAACCTTCACTACTTTTCCTAACAGCTTCATATGACGATGACTGGTCATATGGCCAACGCCGAGTTGCAGGCCAAGTTCTCTTACAGTTACCGTTGGATTTTCATCCACTGTCGCTTTCAGCAACTCTTCATCACTCATTTGGTCGTCCTGTTCGTTGATAACACAGCTCAACAAAAAAAAATTTTTGTTTCGTTGCCAAGGAAATTCGTACGAATTTAGGGTATTTTGGGGTTGCTGAATTCCAAAATGAAAGTAGTTTTTCCGATTTGGCTCTAGTTCTTGAGATAATGAATACCCTCAATTAATAGGAAACGTAACCATAACGCGTGCGTCTGTCAAAGCAAGCATCTGAACTTTTAGCATCCAGACTAAAAGAAAAGAACTGTCTACAGCCAGAATCTAAAATAACAGGTTATCGGACAAGAGAGGCGGGACTTCTTCCTTACTTCAGCCAAGATGAAGAACTTGTATACTGCAATAACATCCCTGGACTTGTTCTTCAAATAGGACTGGAATATCGATCTGGAGATTGGCGGCTTTTTATAGACATCTCCAGTAGAAGCTTGAAATGTGTTTTATTGCACAATGGTAACCGATATGCATCTCTTCCAATTGCTCACTCAACAAAACTTAAAGAAGAATATGAAAATATCAAAATGGTCCTGCAGAAACTCTGCTATCATGAGCACCAGATGCCTATTTGTGTTGATCTAAAGATGGTAAACTTCTTGCTTTTGGCAGCAAAGTGGATATACGAAGTACCCTTGTTTCATCTGTTTATGGGATAGTAGGGCAAGGCAAGATCATTGGAAAAAAGTGACATGGCCTTCAAGAGAAAACATGACTGTAGCTGCAGCGAACATCATTAACGAGCCTTTTGGTTGACAGGGAAAAAAATCATCCTCCCACCACTTCATATCAAGCTGGGACTAATGAAACAATTTGTTAAGGCCTTGGACAAAGATGGCGATTGCTTCAAATACATTTGTAGATCGTTCCCTGGACTAAGTATGGAAAAACTAAAAGCTGGAATCTTTGATGGCCCTCAAATCCGTACACTTATCAAGGATTCTAATTTCACAAAATTTATGAATGGTGTTGAAGCTTCTGCCTGGTGCAGTTATGTCTCAGTTGTCAAGAACTTCTTGGGTAACCACAAAGCAGACAATTATGAAGAACTGGTGCAAAACATGCTCACAAACTTTGAAAAGTTGGGTACTAATATGAGCATAAAGGTACACTTTCTCCATAGCCAGCACTTACACAGATTTCCGGATAATCTTGGTGATTTTAGCGAGGAACAAGGGGAGAGGTTTCATCAAGATATCAAGGTGATGGAGGAAAGGTATCAAGGCAGATGGGACAGACACATGATGGCAGACTATTGCTGGAACCTCCAACGTGATTGTCCTGATAACCCACATAAAAGAGAATCGTACAAACAGAGATTTACTATACATTAATTGTAATTATGCGAATCAGCTTACTGTGTTTATCTGTTATTATACCGAATAAAATGCCATTATGTATTTCATGTGTTTACTTTTGTATGATTTGAGACAATTTCAATGCGATTTGTAAGTAGGCTCCGCCTGAACATTAATTTTTTTGCATTTTTACGTGTTTCAATGGGGTACCAATTATCTCATAAATTAGAGCCAATCTAGTAAAACCGATGTCATATTCGGAATCAGCACCACAAAGTTACCCCAAAATCACTCTAATATGATTGGCAATAAAATGAGTGTTGACCAGTGTAATCTTTCAGACTGAAGTCTCCATTTCTGAACTTCCCAAAACATCTCCTACACATCCATTCGCTCACATCATTTCCACAAACTCTTTGAATGTTTCTTGCCGATTCACTAGCGTTAGATCCATTATGGAACTCATACGGCATCACATGTCGAATATGCTCTTTCGTGGGCTGCATGTTTTTTCAATTACTGTAATATCGTAGGGGTGGCGTTGTAACTGTATGAAAAACACCAGAGAAAATATTGATTAGCCTAATCCTACACTAGCCTATGCCTACACTAGCCTAAGTCATTCTGTATCGTGATAAAACATGTGCGAACCTGTCGCCGCGTGTATTTTGCAACATTTCTAAAACTATTTCACATTATCTTGAGGTTATTCTATTAATTATCTATCATCCGTTTTCTAATCGAGCAGAATTTATGTTACAACATGATATTAAATACAGTATGTTTGACTTTGTTCAAATGTTAATATTCAGTGCCTTGTTATTACATAGACATTTTCATAGCTATACAAGGATAAAAATTAATTATCTTCACTGTTATTGGCGCTTAGAGCGGAAGGAACGGTGGTGACAGATTAGAGATATTGCGGTTCGTAAGATTTCATGATTTTATCTTTCAGTTCTTTCCGGAAGCTTTTTAGCGTGTCGAGTGGAGTATACACTCTAGAGGAGTGATGCACAAACCCTTGCCCGCGGGCCAGATGTGGCCACCACGGGTCTTTTCATTGGCCCCACGGGTCTTTTCAATTCAATGAAAAAGTGAAAAATCTGAAATATTACCCCTGGTTATAAAAATGCATATTTATAAAAAATAGAATATCTATATATCTTGCCCCTACATATAAAACAGATGGTTGGTCTGGCACTCACATCAAAAAAGTTTGTGCACCACTGCTCTAGAGAGTAGAATTGTTTTCTGATGTACAGGATGTTTGAAAAGTCCGGAATCGTAGGAAATATTTTTTGTCTACATACTGTACATATATATATATAATATATATATATATATATATATATATAATTGAAAATATATATTCCCATGATTCCAGACTTTTGAATCACAAGTCCGGAATCATAGGAATACTTATTTTTATTTATAGCATTATATATATATATATGTGTGTGTGTGTGTGTGTGTGTGTGTGTGTGTGTAGACGTTAAAAATATTTCTATGATTCCGAACTTTTGAAACACTCTGTACCTATTCGACTGTCTTGTGTCGAAACGTTGTTGAGTATGGGGAGTTAATATTTTGTTTTGGATAATATCCGGAACAGTATCACTGACGATTTAATTCATATAAGAGGCAATGTTTAGTTTGTAAGTATCCTCTAGGAATTTTAAATTATGGAATATTATGTCAGTACTTTCGCCATGCTTAATCGATATATAAATTTTCATTATTATTTTTTTGCCTTGTCACCAATTGCTGCATAAATTAAATAGTCGTGCACTTCCGTAAGCGCTAATGCAGTACTGCAAATACTGGTATCACACAGTGTAGTATATGGATCTTAAAACATGTTTTGGTTGTGTTGCACTTAGTTTTGTAGTTACAGTATATATGAGGCTTTTGCTGATTTGTTGCATAGCTCTTCAGTGTGCTGTTTAAATGACAAGTTTGCGTCGGTCGAGGGAGTTTAGCAGGAGCCAAGCGCATATTAAGAATTCAGCCGAGCGGCCGCTGTCTTATAAGTTCCTAATCAGCTAGTTGGCGTAATCCGCCAGTTGGCTTAACTGGCTGAGTTGGCAGATTGCGCTATTTATTTAATTAAAGCATATATTCTGGCTTAACCAGCCATTTGACGTAGAATACCTAGAAGGCAGTTGTGTGTATATATATATATGTATATATATATTTCCTTTTCAACTGCCAAATTGCGCTATCCAGATATTTTCGACAGTTGGCTTAGAAATCTGTCAGCCGTTTTAGAAGGAAGCCATTTGATATAATTAAATAATAATGTCGTTTACAACGAGAAGAATTAAATAAAACACCATTACATCATTGTTTATTTAGAAGAATTAAATTGTTCACAGTTTAAACGAATATATAGAAAGTAATACAATCAAACAATGGAATATATATGATAAAAATAGAAAATAATAATAATAATAATACGATCGAGGAATGTATATATATATATATATATATATATATATATATAAGGGTGGCGGAAAGTAGCTCCCTATTTTGGATTGGTAAAAAAATACGTATATTATCCATTTATTTCAGAAGAAATAATATGAAAAGGTAGGCATACATGGTAGGTTTTCTCTAAAATTCAATGTGGGCTCCAACTCTTTCCACCAGCTTCTGGAGCCGCCCAGGAATGGCGTCCACTGACTTTAGCAGGAACTCCGGCGGGATGGAGGACATGACTTCCCGAATTCGGTCCTCCAGTTCTTCCAATGTCCTCGGTTTGGTGCGGTAGACTTCTTCCTTTACCCACCCCCAAAGAAAGAAGTTGCACGGTCTGATATTTATGCAAGATGGCGCCCCTCCGCACTTCGCTCTTGTTGTCCGTGAGTGGCTGGATACCCACTTCCCTGGGCGTTGGATGGGTCGTCGTGGTCCACATCAATGGCCAGCCAGGAGCCCCGACTTGACACCGTGCGACTTCTTTCTTTGGGGGTGGGTAAAGGAAGAAGTCTACCGCACCAAACCGAGGACATTGGAAGAACTGGAGGACCGAATTCGGGAAGTCATGTCCTCCATCCCGCCGGAGTTCCTGCTAAAGTCAGTGGACGCCATTCCTGGGCGGCTCCAGAAGCTGGTGGAAAGAGTTGGAGCCCACATTGAATTTTAGAGAAAACCTACTATGTATGCCTACCTTTTCATATTATTTCTTCTGGAATAAATGGATAATATACGTAGTTTTTTACCAATCCAAAATAGGGAGCTACTTTCCGCCCACCCTGTATATATATATATATACAGGGTATACATAAAGTCAGGATCTATTTTTGTGAAGCACTTGGAAATTATATGGAATTCAATCATAAAATGATAAAGTGGTAACATTTATTAAATAATTAAGAGTAGGATTCGACGTGACGCCCATCAGTATCCCTGCACAGCTCAAATCGTTCCGCAGCATTTCTAAACACATTCTGGAGCATTTGCGGGGTTATGTTATCTGCAGCAGTTCGTATACGTGTACGTACGTTTTCAAGACTCGTAATCTTCGTCTGATAGACGTGCGATTTGATAAAGCCCCATGCAAAGAAATCTAAAGGGGTTAAATCTGGTGATCTCGCTGGCCAAGGTCTGTTGCTTCCGCGTCCGATCCAGCGATTTGGAAAATGTCCATTTAGATAATCCTGAACAATTTTGGCATAGTGACAAGGAGCACCATCATGTTGATAGACGACGGTACTAACAATCCTATCCATATATTAATCAAAATACCACAATATATTTATATGATGGTAGTTAATCAATACAGCATTAATTGTTGGAATTAAGAAGATTCATCTGTTCAAATAATTTAAAAACACGCTCTTTACACAATAAATCACTTAATTCCTATTTTTTATAAATATCGAACAACAGTGGTAAAAACGAAAGGTAAAGAAACATTGCGTAGAAAGTTGAAAATTAACCAAAACACACGCTCGTCCATTCCCCCCAATCTCCTCACCCCATCTGTGTTTGTATATATATATATATATATATATATATTATATATATATATATATATATATATTATATATATATATGAATATATATAGAAAGAATCATAATAACCGTGTCTATTTAATTTTGTCATTCATTATATATATATATATATATATATATGTATATATATATGTATATATATATATATATATATATATATATAAATGGATTTTCACCGAATTAAAACATTAACCAAAACACACGGTCGACCATTCCCCCCAATCTCCTCACCCCATCTGCGCCAGTGTTTGTGTATATATATATATATATATACAGTATATATAAATAAAGAATCATAATAACCGTGTCTATTTAATTTTGTCATTCATTATATATATATATATATACATATATATATATATATATATAAATGGATTTTCACCGAATTAAAACATTAACCAAAACACACGGTCGACCATTCCCCCCAATCTCCTCACCCCATCTGTGTTTGTATATATAAACGAATGAACAACTCGTGCACACACGCACACGCACACACACACACGCCTCTGTACATATCATGTGAATGAAAATCAGAAAAAAAATGCCAAACGTATATTAATTTAAACCAAATGAAACTAAATAATGTAAAACAAATTAATTTTCTCCTTTTAGGAGAATTCATTATTCAATATAAGAAATTAATCATTAAGCGTTGTTTTTCCTTTCACGAGGAAAGGATTTCCGAGAATCTGGTCAACTCGAAACACACGGTCGTCCCCCCTCCTCCCTCCTCCCCCAATCTCCTCACCCCATCTGTGTTTGTATATATAAACGAATGAACAACTCGTGCACACACGCAAACGCACACACACACACGCCTCTGTACATATCATGTGAATGAAAATCCGAAAAAAAAAATGCCAAACGTTTATTAATTTAAACCAAATGAAGCTAAATAATGTAAAACAAATGAATTTTCTCCTTTTAGGAGAATTAATTATTCAATATAAGAAATTAATCATTAAGCGTTGTTTTTCCTTTCACGAGGAAAGGATTTCCGAGAATCTGGTCAACTCGAAACACACGGTTGTCCCCCTCCTCCCTCCTCCCCCAATCTCCTCACCCCATCTGTGTTTGTATATATAAACGAATGAACAACTCATGCATACACGCACGCACACACGCCTCTGTACATATCATGTGAATGAAAATCAGAAAAAAAAATGCCAAACATATATTTTGTCAATCCTTATATATATATATATATATATATATATATATATATATATATATATATATATATATATATATATATATATATACAGTACTGGCCAAATTATTAGGAATTTTTTTAAAATTTCATTTTTTGGTATAAAATGTTAAATTAAACCAATTTTAAACGTTGAAAAGTTATTTATTTCTACACAAGAATACATGGTCATTATTTAGCAATAGTTTAGTACTTAGTTTGACCCACCTTAGCTGCCATAATGGCTGCGACACGCTTCGGCATGCCATGAATCAATTTTTTGCATAATTCTTTAGTCGAACGAAGCGTGTTTGTTCGTCAGTTGTCGTTTGGTTGTCGTGCGATGCGGGTGTGTTTCTCTTTCTTTTACGTGTCATTGTAACTACAGTTTAATTTAAATAGTGTATTTACCCAATTTCGGCAATTATTTGTTACAGTTTTTAAGTGAATTTGAAAATGGGGCGAAAGAATGACTTGAGTCCACGGAAAATTGGGCAAATACAGGTTTTATTAACTTCTTCTACATTTAAACAAAAGGAAATCGCTGCCAAACTCCATGTTTCACCACAGTCAGTACTTCGTATTAAGAAAAAAATGGTATTTGGAGAAAATGTAGGCCCCAAAAGGGTTGGAAGATGCGGCAGAAAAAGGGTAACGACTCCAAGAACTGATAGACAGATTGCAATTTTGTCTCTTAGAAATAGAAGAGCTACTTGCAAAAACATTTCCAGTAGTCTAGCGGCTGATGGCATCAATATTAGTCGTAGAACAGTCAACAGGAGGCTTCTAACTGCCGGCTTCAAAGCCTACCGCCCAAGGAAGAAGCCCAGGCTCACTGAGGCTATGAAGAAGGCACGTTTTGCATGGGCAAAGGAACACATTAACTGGACTAGTGAGGATTGGGAACAGGTAAGAATAATATTTAACATTAAATAGAATGTTAATACAGTAAATACAGTATGCATAGAAGTGTATTTACAGTACGTGATA
Organism: Bathynomus jamesi; assembly: GCA_023014485.1. Lineage (NCBI taxonomy): Eukaryota > Metazoa > Arthropoda > Malacostraca > Isopoda > Cirolanidae > Bathynomus > Bathynomus jamesi. The sequence continues at coordinate 951,902 of JAJOZX010001197.1, read as the reverse complement.
AAACTGCAGTAAAAATATCTGTAAAGCAGCAAGTCATACTGTACTTCGTTTTAGCTGTACTTCATACGCTATGCACTGACTCTTTCACAGGGCTTTCTTTGATTGCAGGTGGTGTTCTCCGATGAGTCAACGATTGCCGTGCTTGACGATCGTGTTCAAAGTGTAAGAAGGAGGCCTGGAGAAGAATTTTTGCCTGAGTGTCTGATGAAAACGGTGAAATTTCCACAAAAGATCATGGTTTGGGGAGCAATTTCTGTGCATGGAACTAGTCGTTTGAGCATTGTTGAGGGGAATATGAACCAAGTCAAGTATATAGAAGTACTAAGAAGACGTCTACTGCCTCAAATAAGGGAATGGTATGGTAATAGACGTTGGATTTTTCAACAAGACTCAGCTCCATGCCACACGGCAAAGTCGGTTAAAAAATGGTGTCATGAAAATAGTGTTCGGTTGCTCCCATGGGCTGGAAATTCTCCAGACATGAACCCAATCGAAAGTTTATGGTGTATTTTAAAGGACTAATCCATGAAACGCCGATAACAACAAAACACCAACTCATAGAGCGACTTATTCAAGTCTGGTTTCACTCTACACGTATTAAGGAATTATGCAAAAAATTGATTCATGGCATGACGAAGCGTGTCACAGCCCTTAAGGCAGCTAAGGGGGGTCAAACTAAGTACTAAACTATTGCTAAATAATGACCATGTATTCTTGTGTAGAAATAAATAACTTTTCAACGTTTAAAATTGGTTTAATTTAACATTTTATACCAAAAAATGAAATTTTTAAAAAATTCCTAATAATTTGGCCAGTACTGTATATATATATATATATATATATATATATAAATTGAATTTCACCGAATTAAAACATTAACTTTATTCCTATTTTTATTATAAATATCGAATAACAGTGGGAAACTTACGAAGATAGATGAAAATAAACCAAAACACACGGTCGTATTCTCAAATCTATAAACACACACACACACACACACACACACACACACACGAGGAAAGGATTTCCGAGAATCTGGGCCAAATCGAATCACACCTGATTGCCCAGAGGCCTTTTTTGACCATAATTTTACCTTTCTTCCAGTCAACTCGAGCAAAACCTCTCTTGACTCCGTTTCTTAGATATACACACAATTATAATAAATAATAATCAGCGAAAGAAATAAGTTAGGCAAACCTGAAAGTACTTATAATTATATATATATATATATATATATAGAGAGAGAGAGAGAGAGAGAGAGAGAGTTTTGTTCATTAATAAATAAAGGAATATGCTTGTATCTTTTGCCAGCAAATTCCATTCACGTAACCTGGAGTCCAATAATTCCGCTCTTGGGCTCTCTCCAAATCATTGGTATGGCAAATGGCATAGATTTGCGGGTACCTTTAATCCAGTGGTGGCCAACCATTTTTTGATGCGTGCCATTTTTAGGTTAGGTTTAATTCGGATGCGCCAAAAAAAAAATTTGTGAAAAAATTACTAATAACTTGTAAGTAAAAATAAAAATATAATATAATATTTACCTTAAATAGAAATATAATGTGAAAAATATTTACCTTAATTTTTAGTTAACTACATCTTAACTGCTTAAATCTTTGATTTTTAATATTTAGTGTTAGAAGTGAAAATTTAGCACAATTCATACTAGACCTCGATGCGCCACTTCAAAGTACTTGATGCGCCACCTTTGGCGCAATGCGCCGCGGTTGGCCACCACTCAGTGAGTTTAATCCAACCCCTAAGAGTGACGGCACAGGAAATGCATGAGATATGAGGTGCCCAGGATTTGTCTTGGTCGCCTACCTTACATCCAAAATAAAGTTCGTAAGCCTTCTTCACGAGTGGGGCCATCGTCTTCCTCTGTGCCATTATGGTCAGTTCTCCACATACGTAGCAAAATGTATCTCTGGGATTAATACAGTTTCGATTCATGCTGGCGGAAAATTATTGAAATCACGGAAAACTTTTTGGAATGAAAAACCAATTTTTTCTACTATGAAAAATTTTAAAATTTGAGCAAAACTTGAAAAAAATTTCTTTCTTTTATTAAAAATCTGTTTGTTTAAATAGCTATATTTTTTTAATGCAAAAAACTATTAAATATAGTTAACCTGGAAAAAAGAAAGTAAAATTAAATTAGTACACTTAATTTTAACTAATATTTTGGGAAAAAAATGGAAATATTATTTTCTCGAAAACTATGGGTGATAGAAAAATTCTGAAACCATATTTGGAATCAGCATCAAAAGTTCTATAAGAAACACCAAATAGTTTTCAAGAAACAAAAATGTTGTTCCCTAGTGTAATTAACTCTTTCTCGCCGAATTGGAAAGCTTTTCACCGACCTTAGACCTACAGTTTAACGTGGATTCAGAAATACATCTCGTCAGGGAATGATTGCTCACTATTTCATCGAGATAATTAAAGCTCATATACAGGACCTGCATTGTCTATAAGATCTGTGGCGCGTGGAGCCTTCAGAAGAGGTGCCAGATACCATTGTATACATTATTATGGAGAGTTGCCAGATACCATTGCTCAGGTACACAGTTGCCAGATTGTACCATTTATTTTCTTAAAAGTTGGTTTAGAATTCCGCTAGTAGGTTTAGAAGGCGTAACATGATATAATTAACCAAAAGAATTAAGTAAAACAACATTGCATCATTCTGTTTATTATAAATATATAGAAAATAAATATACATTTGAATGATCAATAATAATAGAAATGAGGAATATGCATATAATCCGTCAATATAACAGTACAGGAGAAATACACACACACACACACACACACAATTATGGAGATATATAGAAATAAATATACATTTGAATGATCAATAATAGAAATGAGGAATATGCATATAATCCTTCAATATAACAGTACAGGAGAAATATCACACAAATATGTTAAATACATTTCACTTTTTTTTCAAAATACTAAACTCGCACTTAATCGAGTTTACAATTACATCATTATTGCTCTGCATTACGCAGTATATGCGGTTTAATAATATTTCACCGCTTTAAGTATAGGGAAACCTGTACTCGATATGAAGGGCTTTCATATCGTTCAGTACTATTTTTGTTCCCACTTTACAACCGGTTGGTAAGTCATCTTTAAATACGTCTAGAATACAATCAAAAGCACGCACAAAGAGTTCATCGTTAGCTACATTATTAAACACAAGTTTATAAACACGCTTTTCCAATCGAGGGTTTATTTCTACCGACCCGAGCTTTTCAATCGTGAACTCGTCTTCACTCAACATAGCGGCAATTGAAATAATCTTCTAAATCGTTACGACAACTGCGCGTTATATAAAGAAATAGTTCTTCAGGGTGAACGGTGTAGGTGAGCTCAGCCTTGTACCGATCAATTGCTTTGTACCAAAGTTCATGGTATTTCAAAGAGTCTAAACTTTTTAAATAAACGTCCAGCTCTAGACCATTCTCACCTTGTTCAGCCCTACACTCGGTAAACCCATCGAGCAGAGCGGTGTATGCGTATTCAAGTACTGTATCAAAATAAAGCATATCCGTAACACGCGCGTCTAATATAGGTTTCAGCTTGCGGAATCCGACGATTTCAAACATTCTGTCGAGGATGAAACGGTGTCGCGTAGGAACAAGAGCGTTATTATCAGAAGCATTCTTCCACATCAGCCGTATATCAATGCACGGCCGATCGTTATTTATACACAACGTACATACAACGGCGTATGAGGGTGCGTCACTAATCTGCTCTCTTCTTGTACCTACGTTAGCAGGTATTTTATAACGATCTTCACTCCACTTCTCAACTATCACGAAGATTCTATTCATCTCCTCGACACTTAAATAAACCCGTTTGTTTGTTTGTCTACATTCCGTTTCCAGTACATAGCTAACGGTACCGGATTTACGCCTGAACACGCGCAACGATTTCGTCACGGACACATCGTACGAGGCGTTGAGAATGCTGCTCAAAGGAAGTTCCATCGTATTCGAGGAGCGCACGTCCACTCGGTTCAAGCTCTGAGATAACTATGAGCCGTGTGAGGCACGCAGGTAGGCAGGAACGGTTCGATGGGCGGCTGACTCGATGATACGTGAATGGGCTTGTTCGAACTCGTATGATCCGCGAGTCGCACCATATTCGTGCGGCGAATTGTTGTACATATTGGGTAGGTGTTTTTCCGCTACAAGAATTAATTTCGGTTTTATCACTACCAGACTACGCACCAGACAGTTTCCCTCAGGATAATTTTCACGAACTAGGCACATTTGTTTTACTAAACATCTTCACACTCCGGCGCACTATTTGAGAGGAACATATGCTCATATTTTTCCTTTCTGCCCATCAAACGATACTCGTCTCTAAAGTCTGTTAAAAACTCACGCAGGGCACTAGCCACAACCTCACTACGAACCTCATCATGATATACATTAATATAGTGATAAAAATACTTAAGATTGTCCATGATCACGAGATTCACATTTTCAGTCGTAGGGTATGAGTAATCGACATGGTGTAACATGACGTAATACCGCTTGTCACACCACCCATCCACAAGACTCATTATCCATACCTGCTGCTTCTCTTCTGCACGCGTTGTTTCTTTTACTTCACGGTATATGTGAGACTTTATAAAGTTTAGCTCTACAGCATACTTCAGCACATCGTCTGTGCAACGAAAGCCTTCAACGGTCTCACCAGAACATCCGTAGAGTATTTGTACATCTTGCAACTTCGCACAATCCAATGTGGTTTTAAAAGAGGCATAGGAGGGGGGAATAGGAAGTTTTTCGGTATCCACCACATCCTGGCACTTTGCTGAATACCATTTCATAAACGTTGTACAAGCAATATTAAAGGTAGCCATTTGAATACACGTCTGATCTCCTTTTTTTCTTCTACGCTGGCGAATACACGTCTGATCTCAAGGGCTTACTGCAGTCGACTGACCACGCAGGGAATCACAGATAGTAGCATGACTCACGTTGCTGGTCTTACAGTGGGCGGAGCTTAGAACTTTCACCTGTGCACACACACACACACACACACACACACACACACACAGTGGGCGGAGCTTAGAACTTTCACCTGTGCACACACAAAGGAGAAAGTGAAGCGCTAATTGAAACAAGATTTATTTAATAAACGAGATATTCAAGTTATATATATTTACAAATACGATTTAATAAACGAGATATTCAAGTTATATATATATTTACAAATACGTGTAATAAATCAATAGACACATCAATGATTATATTCAAGACATATATATTTAAAAACACGTGATAAATAAGTTAACAATTGAAATTATGTTAACACAAGAAATAACAGAAAACACAAGAAAAAACAAATGCATAGATTTGGTGATCACAAACAGTAACCTAATACTTTAAAGAAAGCATTCTATTAAATACTTTTAGCCTATGTTCACGAATTAATAGCGGTTTTAAAATAGATTCGAGACGAAGACCGTCTGGACTGATTTTATAGAAATTCAAGGATTCCAAGTTGATCACGAGAGAAGTTATGTAGTCATCTTCCATGCTGCAAAATCTCGTCGTTTGCCTGTCTGCTCAGAACACCGACAAGAGGTAAGATCGAATCCACATCAACACAAAATTTTAGTCGCTAAAATAACAGCCTGAGTATTGTTCATGTTCTAAATTATCTTTGATTCGTTTTGGTAAAATTGAGTAAACTGCAGCCTTTGTTTCCTGATCAGAAACTCTCCGTCTTTTTCTGGTATGGTGCAAGGTTTCGTTGCAACCATATTCACTGCTCGAGTCTACTTCACAGTCGTTGTCTTCTAATCTAGATTTACACTCTTCACTAATGCATTCAATGGGTGAATAATCATCTTGGTTGATATTATTGACACCACAATCGAGAGGGCTCACTGGGGTAACGGACACTTCAGGTAATGGTGCGGGCGCTTGAGGTGGGTCGGGGACAATCTCCTCAGGTTGCCCTTGTGGCGGGGAAAATATTGTGTGGAGGTAATTATGTGCTGCTTCTAAGTAAACAAAACGGGCTTTATGTAACACAGTGGCAACTAATAATGATTTATGCAAAGATGCACCAGCTCTTCTGGAACGTCTGGATGCAATTTTACCGAGCGATATATTTATCAACTTGTGTGCTTCAAACCCGTTTGGAACGTCAGATATCATGTTCACCACCTAGGAATTGGTCAAGGCACAGAGAGCTAACTAACACGACTCTATCCTCTATTTCCAATCTTGTAATGAGTTAAAGTGAAAGTTTCGCCTGCCTTTATACAATGTCGTTCTGACATCGTTATCAAGCTCCACGCAGGGAATTTCCAGGTAGTAGCATGAATCACGTTGCTGTTCTTTCACCTGTGTGTGCACACACACACACACACACACACACACTTCAACTTTCTTCGTAAGGTTTCTTTTCTTTTAATTGTTTAGTGATTTTTTTAATGTTTTAATTCACTTTAAGGTGAAAACCATTTACATATATATATATATATATATATATAAGGAATGACAAAATTAAATAGACACGGTTATTATGATTCTTTCTATATATTATATATATATATATATATTATATATATACATATACATATATATATATAAGGTAAGGAGAAAGTTGTTCATTTGTGTGTATTTCGTCTGAACTAATATTTTGACGTTCGCGAATGGTGAGAAGTTTGGGGGGAATGAGGGAGGAGGGGGACGACCGTGTGTTTTGAGTTGACCCAGATTCTCGGAAATCCTTTCCTTGTGAAAGGAAAAAACAGCGCTTAATGATTAATTTCTTATATTGAATAATTAATTTCTTATAATAATTGATTCTCTTAAAAGGAGAAAATTCATTTGTTTTACATTAATAGACGTTTAGCTTCATTTTATTTAAATTAATATACGTTTGGCATTTTTTTCTGATTTTCATTCACATGATATGTACAGAGGCGTGTGTGTGTGTGTGTGCGTGTGTGTGTGTGTGTGCACACGATTTGTTCATTCGTTTATTATATATACAAACACAGATGGGGTGAGCAGTTTGGGGGGAATGAGGGAGGAGGGGGGACGACCGTGTGTTTTGAATTGTCGTTTATTTCAACTTTCTTCGTAAGGTTTCTTTTCTTTTAACTGTTTACTGATTTTTTTAATAAAGTGATTTATTGTGTAAAGAGCGTGTGTTTAAATTATTTATTTAATAAACAGAATTTCTTTAAATTGTTGGAATTAAGAAGATTCATCTGTGTTGATTAACTACCATCATATAAATATATTGTGGTATTTTGATTAATATATGGTTCAATTTAATAAATATTGCTACCTCGCAACTCAGTCTTCGATTAGAATTAATTAAATATATAGCACAAACTGGCAACTCAGCCTTCTATTGGAATTAAATACATGGCGCTATCTGGCAACTCAGCCGGATTAAAGGTCTATAAATGAGTGAGATGCTGATGACGGAGTCATTCAAGCTCGGTTCCCAGCCGAGCAAGGACCTCTTGTCCTTTCTCTTTCTGTCCCTTTGGGAAAACCCCTTAGAGGCCTCTTAGGTTAGGTAAACGAAAATAGCTTGGGGGAGAACTCCGCCTCCAAGTTGCATGCCTTGCAATCAAAGGCCGCTACTCTCTCTCTATCTCTCCCCTTCAGGTGTACCCCTCCCCCCTTGGCTCCTAATCAGCCAGTTGGCTTATTAGGAGCCTATAAGACAACGCCTACTCGGCTGAAGTCTTAATATGCACTTGGCTCCTGCCAGGTGAACACCTCTCCTCCTTTCTCTCCTTTTTCTCGGGGGATAACGCCGCCTCCAAGTTTCATGACCCCTTGTTGCACCTGCAGCATCCCCCACCCCCCCTTTGGGGGAATTTTTATCCCAAACACCCCCTTTGCAACATGTTGCATAACGCCCCCGCCCCCCTTTGCAACATTGCAACATTACGTAATAAATTGCAACATTCCTGCACTCTACCCTTTTGCGGCTATACTACTACCGTACACGGCGTTGAGAATGCTTTTCAAATGAAGTTCCATCGTATTCGCACGTCCAGTCAGTTCAACTCTGAGATGACTATGAGCCACAGGTGGGCGGTTCGGCTCGACGGGCGGAGTGAGTCACACCGATGAAACGTGTACGGGTTTGCTCGAACTCGTGTGTTTCGGAGGGGGAGGTACACGGGTGAGCGGCTCGATGGGGGGAACGAGTCACACCATAAACTGCTGAAGAGTGTACGGGTTTGTTCCAACATGAAAGAGATTACTTGTGCCCCATTATACTGGGCAAAAAGAAATTTCCGCTACATGAAGCAATACCGGTTTTAATGTTTTATCGGAATGCTCACCAGACGTTCATTTCCACAAACTAAACACATCTTATTCACATTCTGGTGCATTATTTGAGAGAAACATATGCCCATATTTTTCCTTTTTTTTAACAAACGATACTCCTCTTTAAAGTCTGTTAAAAACTCGCACAGGCCATTAGCCACAACCTCACTACAAACCTCGTCATTATATATATTAATATAGTGGTAAAAATACTAAAGATTCTCCATGATGACAAGATATACATTCTCAAACGTAGGGTATGAGTAGTCGGTATGGTGTAACATATAATATCGCTTGTCACACCACTCATCAACAAGACTCACTAAACATAACCGTTCTACTTCGCTGTATATGAGCTTTTATAAAGGTTAGGTCTACAACATGCTTCAATACATCGCTTGTACTACGAAATCTAACAATACCCTCGCCAGAATATCCATAGACTATTTGAACATCTTGTTCCATCATACGGTTCAATGTAGCCTTAAAAATATCAAAGGAGGGTGGAATAGGGAGTTTTTCAGGATCCACCACATCTTCGCACTTTGCCGAATAGCATTTCATAAACGTCGAACACGCAATATTAAAGGTAGCCATTACTATTTTTCGTCTACGCGAGAAAATACACGTCTGAGCTCAAGGGTTTCCAGAGGTCAACTGAGGACGCAGGGATAGAGATATGCTCAGGTAGTGGCAGGAGTCACGTGACCGATCTTACAGTGGGCGGGGCTTAACATATCGTTAACAATACACATATATATAAATACTATCAAGGATTAAGGTATCCAAAGGGTACGGTATCATAGGTACCAGCATTTAGTAACGCTTCCTATAGGTGTTACGGCATACCTTCCTGCCCCTAAGCTCCTTCAGACACCCCATTTACTGCACCCGAATATTGTGGGCCCCCACAGTCAGTTGGGGTGGCTGGTTACCCTCATCTTCCAAGCACACTAGCTCCTTCAACGAGTCAAAGTTAACGACTCGACGGTTCACATCGTTCAGCGTGATACCCTTTGCCTTCACGATATATTTCATATCATCCCCCACCTCACCCGTACCCCATAGGTTTTTGGCCGTGTTGATACAAACGAGTCTGCGGATGCACCTTCACCATACTCAGTGGCGGTCCTAGCTTACATGACGCCCTGGGCGAACCTCACCTTCAGCGCCCCCCCCCCCTGTTCGCCAACACACACATTCGAATCCCCCCAAAATAAAGGACAGACATAACTCTTTCACAAAATAACTTTTTATTGGACTAATTGTTGGAACTTCAGAACCAAAACAAAGACTCAAATTTCTGAATTTTACAAATCCTTCATCACGTAAATAGAATAACTCACTTAAGAGAATGTAATTATGATACTATGAACAGGAAAAATACAAATTAAATTGCACAACTGCCATAAATAAACTATTTTTATTTATTTCTTTATTTATTTATTCTTATTTTTATTTTTATTTTTTTTGCAGGCGCTCATGCCGCCCCTCCACAAATGCCGCCCTGTGCGGCTGCCCATATTGCCCATATGAGGAACCGCCACTGACCATACTCATCCTTGATCTCATCAGTTAGCTCTCCGAGGAATTCCCCAACAGCAGGCATGTATTTACCCTCCCTCGCTGTGAATATGAAGCTATCTCTGTCAGCGTACAGCACCCTCCGTCCAAGAGAGTGCAGTAGACCCCAAAGTTTGATGCGGTCGTAGGCCATTGTGAAGCTGGCTGCAGGTATGTTTGTAACACGTGAGGTATCTGTGGCCAGTTCGGTGATGTTGTACTTTATTATGTAAGTATTATCTACAATCACGATCTCCATAACCTCTTTATCGGGACCGTTGGCATAATCCCAGACTTCACTATAACTTTGTGCCAAATGAACGTTCCCTTTGCCGGTATTCTGTGCAAATTTCCCCTAAAGACTGTTTAGGCACAACTTTGCACTAAAGCGCTTGCCAGGATTCATAATAATTTGGGAACGGTCAAGCTGTATACCTTCATTGGCATGCTAACGCTGAATATAATCCGTTTTTTCATCTTCGGTATCAACTCCTCACGGACGCCCCGATGCTTCTACCTTATCCTTCAAAAAAGCATTTATATATGGCGTGAAAAGGTTGGGTAGCTTCTGAAACCTCCACACCTCCTGTATCTTCAATATTCTGTACCCATGGCGAACGGATTAGGTCCAGCTCAGGACTTGTATATACACCTCTGATCTTACGCTGGTTGGTTGTATGGTTACAATCACCGTTGTTATCCTCTGCGCACTTCACGGACAGGAGAAACATGAGCTTGTGATCTATAACTACGGGTAAGGTCGGCATCCATAAATCGCGAGGGGGGAGCACGTCTACGAGAGTCCAAAGTAGCGCTCATTCAAGTTAGTTGAAAACTCCACGATGGTTGGTATGGTGGGACCCACAAGTTTTTCAGGCGCACCTACGGGGTACAGATTGTTCTTCATTACGTAGGGGTATAAAGAGCAGGAGTCGTAGTAATGGAGTTTCACGCCCTCCGTAGGCGGAAAGTATAGCTTGAATGGGTTTGTACGCCCTCCAAACAAGCTGTCACCGCATTTGAAGGGTACAACACCATTGAACTTGATGGCCCTTATTTCTTCACGGTACTGGTTATCTTTTTCCATCCGTGCATAACACTCATGCTCCCACAAGATCTTGAGTGAACTGGGAACCTATAAGTTGATCGCGGTTACGGGTCCATGCGAGGCTCTCGGCGGGGGGTCTACCATGGAGGTCCCCTGTGACGGCACACTCAGCGCGCGGGCAACCATGCCACCAGCAGCCGTTAAAGGAATGCACAGTTTTCTCACTAGTGGTTGGATCCTCACTTAGGCCATCAACTCAAAAAATACCACCACTGACCTTAACGAGTACTTCACCCGTGTTGTGGGCATGTTTTATGTATACCCTGGCCTGTTACTGTAGGTGTATGAGCCAGTAAATAGCCTTGTGCCCATAACTGCCGGGGCTGTTTCTGTGAGTGACTGCTAAGGTGTCTTTAGGCATTAAGTTATTCTTGAACACTGTAAAACATAATGAGAGCGATCGTCGTCGTGACTTGCAACGGATCGCATTTGAAATGAGCTATGTATGGGGCTCCAATAAACCTTAGCCACCCCGCCCATGGCCTAAACCATTAGAGGTACAGTAAAACTAAACATACCTTACAAAAGAGAATTTAATTCTGCATTTAATGAGAAACAATTAAAACTTGGTGTTCCCGCCATTGTCTTCCAAGACAGCCTGAATTCGCTTTGGGTATCTTGCCAAAAGTGACGTGAATATATCTTGATCGTTACGCAAATTTGCTAAAACAGTTTCAATGTGTTGCGTCATTGTATCCTTCGAAAATCGATTTGCTGCAGGTTCTTGAAACAAGAGACTTTCAACCTTGTCCTTTATAACTGATCCAATGTGTTCACAGACGTTCAGGTCAGGAGAATTTCCTGCCCATTCTTCATTTCCAAAGAAATCGATCTCATGGTTCCGCAACAACTGTTGAGTGGATAATGCCTTAAAGCAGGGGGCCTTATCGTGCAGAAGTGTGACCTGATCGACATCCATAACATTGTTTGGGTTTCTTAGAAAAGGAATGACATGCTGGGATAGAATAATATCACGAAAATATTGTCCATCCTAACTCTGACCATTCGGCTTCCGCACCCACATGAGCTTCTTTGCAGTGAACAAAACAAAGACACCAACACAGTTTGGGCTTTTTAATAATTCGCGATGATGTTCATTGTCATCGATTTCATCTGGTGTTGTGGCCCACACTCGATCATTTTGGTAGTTAGGGCGACGTGTTACGTAAACAAAAAATTCATCAGAGACAGCTACATGCATGAAATCATCCACATCCCAATCTTCAAGATAATGGGCAAACCACATTCTGTCATCGATGTTAAGTTGAGTTTTTCTTGGCTTTGGAAGTTCATGCCAAGGCTTTAAACCTTGCCTATGACGGTACAGTCGAATGATCTCACCACTAACGATCTTTCCTCTCAACACTTCGATCTCTCTAGAAAGTTTAGCACAGCTGTTTTTCCGCTTACGCGTACCGCTTTCAATGATGTCCTTTGTTTCCTGAGAGAGTAGCAAATTTGGGCGCCCAGATTTGGTTGTATCCATTTCACATTCATCCAAAGTTTTATTCTAATTTCTTTTGACGAAGTCGTCACTTCTTCCCAACTTTTTGGCAACCCATGAATGACTTAGGGTGGATCGATTTTACATTTTTTTCGATTTCCATATTCTAATAGAGCCAAAACTTGCGCATGCATGAGAAAATAGCCTCTGCAAAATCTTAGCTTAATAGGTAATCATCTTCTGCCCCCGGCAGAGCGATGAATATCATATTTTAGTAGTCAAAAACGTATTTTTCTTATAATTTTTAAAATATTTCAATATGCATCAAAATTATTCCTAATAACTATAAAGTCGATGAAAAAGACCTCATATGATCGTTTTTCCAAGCGCGTTGTCCTACGTTAATATCTTTTGCCCCTGGCAACAACGTCGAATGTTGAAAAAATAGGTAATTTATATACATATTTTCAGATCGGCTCTTTGTCTTAAATAATGCATTTATATATTTCCCATAGCATTTATATCGTTGCTTAGGCATGAAATAACACACACGCAAAATTTTATGACTCTAGGCTAGGGTAATGAATTATCACTGCGACACATCATTCAAGACTTGGACGGCAAAACAACTGGGTCAATGGGCTTTACTGGACCAGTTGGAAAACAACTGAACGACTGCGAAAAACTTCCAATTACAGAATTCGATGCCATTCCATCTCCCGACATTGACATAGATGATGCCGAGTTGAGCACTGACCAAAAATATTTGTTAGGCATCTACAGAGCAGTGTCGAGCGGTAGCTGCTCTTCAGCTCTCGCGGCTCGAAATCCAGGTAAGATGGCGCATTCCAGTTGGCTGACAACAGCAAATAGATTTCTGCGCCTCTATGTTTCAACCAGTGAACCCTCCAGCACCTTCAACGAAATTGTGCGATTCATTATGACAGTTTACGCACCAATTTGGTTTAAGATAAAGAAACACTCCAGTTTCACTGAGGGCGCAAAACATTTTTTCGAAATGATGCGTCTCTCTCAGACCATGCCTCAAAGATCTAAGACAATCGCCAACAAAGTCCTCTGTAGAAATTCTTTCTTTGCTCACCCAGAAAATATTTTGATCTCCATGCTACATGCCGATGAGCAACACATCAGAGAATTGGGATGGAGAAGAATATTAAAAGCACGATGAAAACAATCACCAGCGGGGGAAATTCGAGCCTTCGCCATGCCTGAGCTGCTCTACGATAGTCAAAACTATTACGAAATGATCAACTGGCAAACGGCTCAGGTGACCGAACCCCCCGTTACAAAAACAATACCTGATACCCGAATAAAAGAGTTTGTTGAGACGGGAGACCAGCCTGATGGACTGATCCCACTATTCCCTTGTCATACTCAAGCAGTCGAGAGACTCATCAAATTAGTAACCGAAGCCTCTGCCAGTGTAAGTGGAATAGAAGAGAGGGACGGATTCATCCGCTCCCGTCTTCACTCCCGAACAAAAATTCCACGATTTGATTCTAAGAAAGATTACCGTATGTAAATCGACATGCAGCCAAAGGAAGGGTGGTTGGGGCTGGATAGGGTGGAACTCGACGTACAGCCACCTCCTCGTGGTGAGTTCTGGGTTGCTAATTATAAAATTAGCAAGCGAGGAGCTGTACTTAGTACTTATCGTACTTATAACATCGCATTAACGTAATTATAATCCACATTTAGACTTTCCTCGGGGACAGAAGATATTACTCTAGAGTCATAAAATTTTGCGTGTGTTATTTCATGCCTAAGCAACGATATAAATGCTATGGGAAATATATAAATGCATTATTTAAGACAAAGAGCCGATCTGAAAATATGTCTATAAATTACCTATTTTTTCAACATTCGACGTTGTTGCCAGGGGCAAAAGATATTAACGTAGGACAACGCGCTTGGAAAAACGATCATATGAGGTCTTTTTCATCGACTTTATAGTTATTAGGAATAATTTTGATGCATATTGAAATATTTTAAAAATTATAAGAAAAATACGTTTTTGACTACTAAAATATGATTTTCATCGCTCTGCCGGGGGCAGAAGATGATTACCTATTAAGCTAAAATTTTGCAGAGGCTATTTTCTCATGCATGCGCAAGTTTTTGTCTCTATTAGAATATGGAAATCGAAAAAAATGTAAAATCGATCCACCCTAAATTGAATGTGTTATAAAGGTGGCTCCAGCATCACGAGCTTCCCGAAATGTTATTGCTCGTATGCGATCTATCACACGTTGCCTCTCCGAATCACCAATTAATTGAGAATCCATTATATTATCACTTTATCAGCTAGAGTAATTTTAATACCTGCAATAAATAATTTTATATATTTTTATAATCACTAAAAACTATTTCGATATAAGTAAACATGTAAGCTGCAAATGGGGGCGCTAGGTTTTTTAGAACCCCTTACACCCTTCTAAAGGCCTGGAAACATATCCTAAGCACACGCACATCACTCACGCAATAGCGTTCACATTCATCAGCTACATTGTATGGAATAGCTTCATTAAAACTGTTGTAGTATCGGTGAAAATGTTGACGCTCGCTATCACTCATGTTGGGGAAGTTAAAGTAATGTTTGGGTGGAGGTTGTCCTACGTAATTTAAAGTTTCGTTAGTGAGAAATGTGTACCCTTTTGAAACTTCAGCGGCTACGCCCATGACCTTGGGTAGCTTTGCTAATTTACAAGGTGTGAACAGCATTGTGTCTTTAAACTGTACATTACCTCTTATCTGCATCTGTCTTAGTTTGTTACCTCTTTTCAAGGGATCACCTGTAAATATTGCAGATGACTCGTGTTCAAGCAACTCCTTATAAAGGAACTGTGTGTCAAATTCTGCTCCGTTATGGGTAAGAATATACACATTCATTTTTTTGAATTGTCCGCTAATTTGACAATATAGGATACAAAGCGTTTCACAGGGCTGCAGTGTGCAGTCGTTTTAAAAACGTTAGTCCGTTTTCCACATTTGTGACACTATCCACACTCGATCTCCATGCATTCATCACAGATAGTCTGACTTATGAGTAAATGTGGAACAACCTCTTTGGTTTCAGCATTCGTGTAAGTTTCTATATCGTAGTACACGGTTATACAAGGGCTATTTTTAGGCTTAGCATATTTCATATAACATACATGCTTCACTCCATCCGCCTTATATTTTTCATGACATGTAGAACAGTGAATTTCATCGCATTTATGAAATTCCCCAATTATCCATCATGTGAAACATGCCACATTACAATCTCATTTTCCTGCAAGTGCCAATTGATTTATGGAGATCAATGCATTTATTATCGAAAAATGTACGTATACACACATTACATTCCCTTTTCTCGGCTTCAACTACACGACTTTCACATTTGGGGCTTTTACACTGCTCAAATACCATGTATCAATCCTTACAATGTTTCACTATATCATCAACAAACTCGAGACATTTCTTACACAAATCATGATGCCTTCCATATTTTTTACTTTTATCATAACTAGCGTAGAGAGCCCTTATGTTTCGGATGGGGAGATACGTTGTTCTTGACAATCCTAAAATAAGTATATGTCTTGTACGATCTCTCACGCAGCTTTTAAAAACATACACAGTCCCACGACGATCATCCATTCCAAATACCACTATACGTGTATTCCTTTCCTGCTCGGCCCTTCTTAGTTCTTCAGGACCCATATTACACTCAAACTGAAGCTTACAATCTCAAACCAGTTTACGTTCACGCTGCACAACAGTGGACAGACAAATTTTTTGCGTCCATGTATTTAGCACAGTGAACATGTGAGCTAAGACTTGCTATAAAGCCGGAACCGCAATCGACGTTTATATGCTTTCTGTAAATAACCGGAGAATTGAAATTAAGAGTATAATGTGTGGCACTATGACCCGCAACCCGGAATACTCTGTCAATATCTACCATGAAGGCTGTATTACTTTGAGAGGCCTGCATTATACAGCCCAAGATATATTCTATGTCTACAGCCGCCAAACGTCTGAATGTTATTACTACACAAAAATCATCTACGTCCCCGTCATCTGACCCGAACTTGAAGAAAAACCTCGTCCGGACTTCACGTTCGTCGCGGTTCTGAAGGGCAAACTCCACAATATGTTCAACTATGCGTCGCAGTTCAACACCGTTGCTATACAGGGATCCAGGGTCAACCCTGCTACGTACCGATTTCTAGTCAGGGCAGTGGTGGGTATAGCGGTGCGCACCAACTCGAATGTTATACCATCCTCCACAGTATGAGAAGCTGCTGCTGGTGTAGAGGAAGTGCCCGGAACTGAACAGGATTAATTGGGCATATTTGAGGAAGGTACTATTGTGGGGGTTGTGTCGTAAGACGTAGAGGGTTGGTGCTCTATTACTGGGCGTCTAAAAACCGGCGAAATCCTGGTACGCTTTATACCTGACGTGGAGGGTTCTTCATCATGCTGCCGCTTTGAATTGTCGCATGCTACAGGTGTCGCTGGTGAGGGTTCGTCAGCGGGGATGGATTCTGTAGCTACACGGTCATCGGGGTTATCTGTGATATCGATGAGGGGGGGCTGTACATCTTCGTCATTCACGGTTCTGTGGAAGAACAAAAACAAGAATATAAGGAGCAGCACTCAAAATTTGTAATAGTTTGTAAATGACCCACTTATGGATGTGACGTGGTTGAGATGGAATCTGTAGAAATATTCAGGTTCACAAGCCCCTCCACACGTATTATATCTGGCCCTACAGGATGTGGTAAAAGTGTATTTAAGCTTAAAATCATTAAAGATAAGGGGGAGATGTTCTCAAACGTTGTGCATAAAGTAATATGGTGCTATTCGACGTATCAGTCAGTGTTCAACGAGTACCATGATGAAAGTTTGTTCCAGAAAGGTGTATATGACGTTAATTCGTGAAAGAGTAATGAGCATACAGTCATTGTAATTGACGATCTCATGTTGGAAATGGATAAAGCGTTTGCCGAGACATTTACAGTGTTCTCCCACCATCTTAACAGAAGTGTATTCTTTATCAATCAGAATCTATTTCTCAAAAATAGATACATGCGCGAAGTGTCGTTAAATACTTATTCACACTACGTAGAGATGTCACAAATTGGGGTATTAGCCAATGAAATGTTCCCGAATCAGCGTAAGTAGTTTTTGGAGGTTTATAAAGAAGCCACAAGTCACCGTTAAAGATATTTTCTTTGTGACCTTCACCCGCGAAACACGTTTAGGGTGCTTCTAAGAACGAATATATTCCCAAACGAACCTGAAACGATGTATATTCCAGAATGACAAATAGATTGAAGAAATATCGTGAATTAATAAGAATCTATCAACGATTGTTCCGGGCGTTGCAACAGATGTTTTTTAAAAATATCGACTCCGACTTTTTAAAATGCATAGGTGAAACCTGTCTCAACGTTATAAAAAATAATGTGCCAATGAAATCCCCTCAGAAGGCTCGCTTACGTCGTTACAAGAACATAATACTGTACGTACACTCGCTCGTAAAAGTCAAACTGTAGGGAGGTAAAAACGAATTATTGTACAAGGAGGGGGGGGTCATTTCTCCCCATCTTATTTTCAGTTTTCGGCCCTTTACTGATTAGATTAATATAATGAAGAAGGTGGTAGTGATCCCGCATGAGGTGTATGCTTCATTGCAAAGTTCAAAGATTCCAGACACGGCTCTCGAACCCAGTAAAAGCAGGCTTAAAAGAATGGAAAGCGAGTTGCTAGCCCTATTAAACAGTGAAAAGTCACCTGATGAGAAATGGATTTTGTACCAAGAGGCTTTGCAGAAGTTTCTTCATGAGTACGAAGATTATAAATCGACAGATCCCCGGTTATTAGGCACAGCGCGAGCAACGCTGAGCATGGCGACATAGGACCGGGCCGACGTTAGAGATGACCAACCAAAGAATAACGGAACGCACACATCGAGCATGTTAAAAAGCAGTCTCCCACATACATTGAGGAATAAAGGCTTAAGTCTTTATAATCTATTGAGTGAGGACCCCATCATACAGTGGGCCGATACAGGCGAGGTCATTGTTGAAGGAACAAGGGTACAAGGATCCAACATCGTTGACATTGTCCATGATCTGGTGAAAAAGTGGGACAGGCCTCACCAACAGGATGGAAACATATTAAAGCAAGACTACAACAAATAAACGTCCCCAAAACATTGATAGGTAATCTGAATAGGTTAAAAGACTTGGATAAAGTCTCGCATGTGTCACAACTGAGTACCCAATCGCCCCCAGCAGTTGCGTCTCTGAAGAGGAGAAAGAAGAGAACAAACGGCCAAACTTATCCACGTGTCTCTAAAATACGCAAATGGCTAACATATTAAATAAACGGGATGATGACATTTCTAACCCCGCCTCAAATGGCGGCGTCAATAGGCTGTACAGAGTTGTTTACGGACTAGGAAAAAGAGATCTTGAGAGGTTTTTGCGGGAGCAGGATGCTTATACACTTCATAAAGCGGTGAGAAAAAGGTTTAAAACGGCCATGAAAACAGCGTCTTCGATTGACTCTATTTGGCCAGCGGATTTAACAGACATGCAAAGATATTCAGTTTATAATGATTGCTACCGCTACATCCTATTCATATTAGATGTATTCTCTAGATATCTGTGGCTAATTACCCGTAAAAATAAATCGCCTGAAACAGTTGCTAATGCGACCAAAACGCTGATGTTAAAAGAAGATAGGGTTTCTCGCTATTTTTGTACGGATATGGGGAAAGAATTTATGGGCCGCTCTTTTCAGAACATGCTGACAGAGTTTTGTATCAGTTACTACATTAACAGTTCTATAAATAAGGCCTCTTTAGCTGAAAGAGTTCAACGTACCATAAAGGAACGCATGCATCGCTAATTTAAACAAAAAAACACATACAGATATAAAAACATTCTGCGATCATTGGCGTCGTCATACAACCATTCACACCACCGTTCGATTGGCACAATACCTGAAGAAGTTTTAGAAAGAGGTGCGCGCTCAGTGTTGAGAAGAGATGGAGCGCCGCCACTGCACTCTACACATTTCAAAATGAATGAATATGTAAGGCTATCACGTTCGGGAAATAAATTCGCGAAGGGATTTGAACAAGGATGGACACGTGAGATATTTAAAGTTAGTGCTATGAGACCGAAAGGCGAGATAATGATGTATTACGTTGAAGATTTGAATGGGGAAGAGATCGCTGGAGGCTTTTACCGCGAGGTGCAGAAAGTGACATTTAATTTAGGAAAAAGTGTGTATAAAATTGAAAAAATTTTAGGCAAGGTTCAGGAAAGAGAAAAATGTACCTGGTTAAATGGCTGGGTTACCCAGAAAGCTTCAACACCTATATAAAAGCTTCTTCTCTGTCTGTATATCCTAACAACACCCTAGCCAACTTTGTGACAGAACTCCACGGATCCATTGAATTGGAGCGTGATTCGTATGAGGTAGGTTTGATGTGAACTCCAGTTAGCTTCCAAATTTTTAACTCTTGAAAATCATATTTCTGATCCTTAGAAGAATCGATGAGTGCGAAAAATTAGACATAACCTTAGACAATACTATGCGATCAGTCCTGTTCGGTGAGATGCTGTACTATAGTACAAATGTAACGCTAGGAATCGGTCATTATGACACAGCCATGGACATTGTGACGGGGTTATACAGGAGTCTTGAAAAGTCGTACCTGACAAACGATTTACTTTTTGAACTCGTAAACATAGACACGTCTGCATGCACATTGAAGTTAAAATCAGCGCTTAGTAGAAATATTAAAGATAAAGAGCTGTACACAGTTGTGGTCGAGGACCGATATAGCGCAGCTCTCCAAAGAGATACCTTTCACGAGGCACCTTTCCCCAGACATGTGCTATATTTACAGCAATATCGTAGGGCATCAATTTGTTGGGAACAACCAGGCGCGCCTGCTGCCCATTGCACACATCCCCAACCATAGAAGGAAAAGTTTGAGCATTACATATGATAAGGCCAATTATGTGAATGCTGCGACTAATCTATTAACTAATATCTCGGTATATATAAGAACGATTGAGGGAAAAAATTTCCATTTGGTGATGGGAGCTTAACAATGAAGCTACACTTTCGTCAGTTATAATGACCAGAAGGCTATTGACAGTTTATCGAGGGGGTGAGATATCAGCGTGAGAGTGGGGTTGGATCCATTTTATCCACCATACTACGCACCGCTGTCCCACTGTTGAAGAGGGGTGCTAGATATCTCGCGAGGAAGGCGTTAAAAAAACATTTAAAACGTACAGGGACGATATCATCAAAGATGCAAAGAGAAAATTGCATGGTTGCGGAAAGAAGAGAGCTGCCAGGAAGAAGGAGTTACCATCACGTCGCGCTAAACGTTGAAGGAAATCAAAATAGAAGTGCTCTAAGCGTATGAAGCCTGTGGCTGATCATTTTTAACTGATATAAGCTGAGAACACTACTCTCAAGAATCATAGGCTGATTACTAGTTGTCGAGAGAGGTGGCACTATTTCTGGCTCGTCATGGAGCTTTTCATCCATCCGTGGAGTTCACAATGCTGAAAATGGGAACTGTCCTTCTTTGATATGACCCCACTCAGGTCTCCATTGAGCATAGCGACTTTATTACAATTAACCCATTAAATACAATTAGTTCACCGAGTGCCCTTATAGAATTAGTGATACCCAGCTCCAGCTCAGGCCCTTACTTTTTTGACCCGAGCTGCATGCACATGTACGCTGAACTGGGTATAGCCCATTCAGATGGAACGGACTGCGATGATAGTTACTCTGCATACCCTGAAACCAACTTTTTGCACGCCATATTCAGCCAGTGTGAGGTGTATTTAAATCAGGTTAACATCTCGGCAGGAACGGGTTATTATCACATACGAGCCTATCTGGAGAATGTCCAACTTTTCAAAAGAAGCGAAGGACACCTTTTTAACCGCCGATGGTTATTATCAGACTAAAGATGAAAGTAGCATAAAACATAAATTTAAAAATTAAAAAAAAAAGATATACGAGTGTTTTGGCCGTCTTCATACAGACTTCACGTTCAACGTGAAAAAGCTTATGAACGGCTTCGATCTGAAACTAAAGCTCAACCGCACGAGTCCCGAGATCTGCATAAATCTGGTGTCTGATCAAGAAGAGGAGGCAAAACCCGTTGTGATTCACATTATAGAAACATATTTAAGTGTACGCCGAGTGAAAGTAATTTCCCCGAAATATGTAGAAATTGAGAAAAATTTAATATACGCCACAGTAAAATACCCAATTAACAGAGTACAGATCAAACTATACACGATGCACGCCTGGGTGGCCTTGAAGCAGCTAGAAAACGTGGCGCTGGGAATTCTACCTAAGAGGATATTAATTGGAATGCAGGATCACGCTTCGACGAATGGAAAATATAAAAAGTGCGCCTTTAAATTCGAGAGTTTTGGCCTTAAAAATATAACTATAAGTAAATGGCGTCGCATTGGGTGGGCCTATGATTGGTGATTTCTCATCAGACGCTGTGCTCCCGCTCTGCGCGAGAGCCTATAGTAGTCTGGCTCATAATGCAGGTGCCTGTGACGAGCTTGGGTTTGGCGTAACGCAGAAAGAATTTGTCGAAGAATTTAACATTTATTCATTTGATATTACCCCTGACTTGTCTGCTAGTGTAAATACGCACTTAAGTCCACAACAAAGTGGGAACATCTCAGTCAGGTTGGAATTTGTCAATCCTATAGACGCGCCTATTAGCGTACTCGTGTACCTCGAATCACAGGCTCTAATAGATGTTCACCATTTCAGGAACGTGGTCGCAGACTTTTAAAATGGAGGCGAATACACTACAGAGAGTAATGAAAAGTGACCGAATCACACGCTCCAAATTATATATATATATATATATATATATATATATATATTATATTAGTGATGTCGCGGATGTCCGCATCCGCATCCGCAAAAATTTAGAGATCCGCATTCGCATTCGCATCCGCATTGGTAGCATTCCCAAAACCCGCATCCGCCTCCGCATCCGCATCTAGATAAGTGCGGATACGGATGAAATTTTTTAGCTCATCTTCCGTGACAACAACAGTGAAACAAAAAAATGTTCAATTGCTTTCAGAGCCACGTGAGGAAACTATAGCTGAGCAAGAAAATCCTCCGAACAAACGCTTGAGAACCGACACTCAAGATAAAGAAATGAAAATATCAACTGAATCTTCATTAAATAATGTCATGAACGAGCTCTTGGGATCAAGTAGTGACGAAGAACAAGAGATTGATATGCAAAGAGAAACTTGTGAAATCGTTGAAATGTATTTTAATGAAAAAAGAGCATCTAGTGACTAACTCCCTCGAGTGGTGGAAGATAAATAAGGAAAAATATCCTTTATTGAGCCAACTTGCTCGGCGCTACCTAGCTTGCCCTCCCAGCAGTGTCCCAAGTGAAAGATTGTTCAGTGGTGCAGGCATCATATATGATGAAAAAAGCAATAGACTGATGGGAGAAAAGGCAGGGAAACTTCTATTTTTAAAATCAAACTTGCCTTTAATAAATTTCAAATATTAAAGTATATTTCATAGTTTTAATAGTTTTTAATGACAGATGGAGGTTGGGCTAGTGGATGGACATTTACAATTATATACAAATACGCTAAAACCCGTCTCCTTTCTACATCGACACTTCCCTTCAGCATTGGTAAGTACCGTATTGAGTATTTAGTAAACCAGTAACATGTGTCAATGTTATATTTTTAAGTATTTTTTATAATATATGATTAAATATTTTTTACAATCATGCATACGGAGTATGGTAACATGCCGATGATCCGCATCCGCATCCGCGCGGATGTAAAATTAATAGATTCGCATTCGCATCCGCATCCGCGGATGTTCAAATGTTCATATATGCAATGACATCCGCATCCGCGGATACTAAAATTCCACATCCGTGACATCAATAATATATATATATATATATATATATATATATATGCCGAAGTAACCGCGAAGAAAACAGAGAATGGGCAAAATTAAAAACAAGTACACTAATTTACAACTGAAAAGGATGATTAGATGGGTGTGCTACGCTTCGTCTGCCGACACCGGGTCTCGAGCTCGGGCCTGCAGGCAATTCTTAAAAGTTTTTAATATTTCTAAAATCCTACTGCAGAACCGTCTATAAAATTTTAAGTTATCGAGAAATGTATTATTAAAACCACACCATATACACATTGGGCAATAATTAAAAACCTATTGTTTTCACCAAAATACACACAGTGGAACATATATATATATATATATATGAAGAAAGACCCTGCCTCTGGGGAGATATCTTTTCACTTCATTTTATTACGGCTTTTTATAAATTATTCAACACTGAATGAAACGTTGTGTATATATAGACCGAGAATAAACCACAAATTAGTTTTTCAAAACGCATTTATTATGGCCTTTTATAAATTAGCTAACACTGAATGAACTGCAGTATATAATCACAAATTAATCATCCACATTTTAATATCGTCTTCATTGAACGGTTCTTGCATTTCGTCGCAAATTTCTGCAATGCTTTACGTGGAGAGAAGTTCATTTCGGTCTGCAGCGTTGAAAATTAGACACGTTGCCTCAGTATAGAAATCTTCAACCTCAAACAAATCCGGAGAGTTGTAGAGCTGACTCATGGCGGCGTATTTCAAAAGCACTTTTCCACAAAAGCGTCTGAATAGAGGCCCTGAGATGAAAGTCCCTTCTTTTATGAATGGGATCGTAATTGCGAGCATCTCACAATACCCGATTCGCGAGCTTCCTATTAGCTATCAGTGAAATTTGGGTAGGGCTTAACGCGTAGGCCCGCCTAGCCTCCAACCAGAGGTTCTGGGCTTCGCCAACAGGGTTGTGATTGGCTGACCCGTGAAATCTGGGACGTGTCAGATATACCCATTCGTAGAGAGAGAGAAACTTGTTGTTTTTGTTCTTGTATTCTGGGTTTCGATGAGATGGTGGGGGAAGGATGAATTGAACGTATGATAAGCATCCAATTATATGAGGTGCTTAACGAGGTTGGAAGATAAATTTGTAAACGGTTTATTGTACCCCATCTACAACAGGTTCGGAAAATTTACCATTTCCCCTGAAAAATAAAACGTCAGAAACTGGAAGACAGTTTCCAAACCATTACCCATGAATGGAAAAGGAAAAATCATCAGTGGGCAAAGGTCTACAACACTTCGAGACAATTCTCGTAGCTGTAAACGTTTATTGGTGTCCTGCATTATCATACGATACAATAAATAAATTTAAAAAATTGACAGAGATGTGTGGTGGATACGGGTCATGAAGCCCCAAAGTTTATTTCGAGATCATAAACTTCGCGGAAAGAAGTTTATCTATCGCCTTCATTAAACTACACAATTTTCAGAACGCTGTTTAATATAATTGTGTATATATATATGTATATATTTTTTTTCCATAAATATTTATGTCCTTCTATTGTTCAGCTATGATATTTACATTGTTTAATTAGGAATTGTTGTTTAGGTAGGATTTTGTTTATACCGCTTTTGCCTTCTCTTCATTTCCCTCCTTTATCATATTTCCTCTCTATTTATTCGTTTGTGGTGTCCATTTTAATGCTATGTGTACCATTTGTCCTGTTTTAATTTGCAGAAGTTACAGATGAAAAAGAACGTAATATACAATTCAAGTTAGCAGGAGAGAGAGTTAGTTAAAGCAATTTGACGTGAATATAAATTTTGTGTACGCTTCTTGTACCAATTTTCAGAATTTATTAGATGAACATTTTTCCGGAATTGTACAGTACATATATAGGCTCACCTTTGCTTTCAATGGCTTCGGGTCGAAATGTTCATTCTGGCGAAGGTCAAACTTTACACTCCACCTTAGACCTACTTTTTAACGGGGATATATATATATATATATATATATATATATATATATATATATATATATATATATATATATATATATATATATATATATATATAATAGAGCGAGAGAGAGAGGGAGCGCAAGAGAGAGAGAGAGAGAGAGAGAGAGAGAGAGAGAGAGAGATTTGTACATATATAAGCTCACCTTTGCTTTCAATGGCTTCGGCCCGAATTGTTCATTCTGACGAAGGTCAAGCTTGTTACCCATTTATCTACCAATCGTGGAAGGATGTTTATACACCACCTTAGACCTACAATTTAACACGGGCCACTAGGATACCTTCGTTTCCCATTTATCTACCAACCGTGGAAGGACGCGCCGTCAACGGGTCTCTAACCCGGCGCATATAATTGCGCTTATAGTTGTGTGTGCGTAATATTTTGTGGGCGTATAGGCGGGTTGTACGTGCATTTGTCCAAACGTTGTATACACTGTGCCAACTGGCTGATTAAGCCAACTGGCGGATTAAGCCAAATGGCTGATTAGGGGCTTATAAGACAGCAAGCTCTGGGATGAAGTCTTAATATGCGCTTGGATCCTACCAAGAGAACACCTCTCTTCCTCTCTCCTTTCTCTCTCTCATAGGTTAGGTATACCCCCTTGGGGGTTGAGGCTGTCCCACCTTCTCCCCCAAAGAGGTCTCCCCCAGCGGGAGTTCATTGCAACTTGGGGGATAACTCCGCCCCCAAGTTGCATAACCCCTTGTTACATAACCTCTTGTAACAATCCCCATTTGTTGCATAACCTCTTGCAACATTCCCCATTGTTGCTTAACCTTATGCAACATTGATCAACATTTGCAATTGCATTGCACTCTCTCCTTTTGCGCCCATACTACTGTGGTCAACCATTTCATTACACTGAGGAATTCTGAATTAAATATATTCTTACCTGAATTAACATCTTTGCAAGAAAAAGACAGTTTTATCATCTGCAAACATTATGAAGTTCAGTATATCAGATGAACGTGGAAGGCCATTTATATATAATAAAAATAACAGTGGACCCAGAAATGAGCCCTATGGCACACCATGTTTATCAAGCGCTTTAGTTGAGCAAACCTTATTTACTGATACAAAATGATATCTATTGGACAAATAACTTTTAAACCAATCACTGATTGCTCCTCTAAAGCCGTAACAATATAATTTATTAAGTAGAATACAGTAAACCCTCGTCCAACTCGGGGGTTAGGTTCCTCGAGAACGTCGCGTTAGGTAAATCCGCGTTGGACAAACTTAATACCTTATGAGATAAATGGGGATACGTGAACGCGGCCACGTAAAGTCTCCCATTAATACTTAGATACGTAGGTTTTTTATTCACACATATATGAATTTCCCTACCTATATTGTATATGAAATAAGATCATAATAAAATCATAAACATAATGATATTTACATATGATAAATAAAAATATATTAAATGAAAATAGCAATCTTTTATTCTCTTTCAGGTGGTGCGTATGGTAGACTCAATCACGTGATACACGCGGCCAAGTGATGTTATGCTCATACCACAACGCAACTTATCTAGAATCTTTATTTTTTCGGCTAATGTCATAACCTTACGACTTTTCTTCTCTTTACTCTCACTTGCAGATGCTTTACGTTTTGGTGCCTAAGGGTAATAGCAAAACAACGGCAAAATACGACAAAAACAATCCAACACAACTTCACTGAACTTAACGCGTTAGCGGGACTGAACCAAGGGTGAGTGTTGGAGAGTGTAGAAGAAAACACTAGAGAGCGCATTGGCACGCGTACAGTGCTACTGTATTAGAGGGTGTTTGGCGGACCGTGTATAATAAAATTTTCCGCTTTCGGCATATAATTGTTCGCATTTATTTTTCCGCGTATAAGCAAATTCGCGCTGGACAAACACGCGTTGGACGAAGGTTTACCCTATTATGGTCTATTATATCAAACGCCTTACTCAAATCCACAAATATTAATATCAAACTTACCACACGTATTCTTAACTTTAAGTTTCACCAATCTTGACACAATGAATTTCGCACCAAGCCCTGGTAAACTGGCACGCACTTCTTCAAATTTTCCTTCTACTCCTTTATCACACAAATACTTACTCACACTTTCTCTCACTAAACATACTACAGCTCCCATGTCCAGGAACGCACAAAACTTGTATTTATCTGCAGTGACCCATGACCACGATACTGGACCACCTTCATGGCCACAAGATTCAAACTCTTTCTCTCGCTCATGTCTAACTTCTTACATAAATAAATTTAGTGGCATTAAGTCTTCCTTCAGTTCTCCTCTCTCCATATCCTTACACATTTCTACTTCCTTCTGATCTACATGTCCTACTATTTCTACATCTTTCATAAACTAACTCACCTTCTTTACAGGATTAAAATGAATTCCTCCCAAACGCAGCAAGTGAACTTCTTTCAACACTATCTCACCTTTAACAAGAAATCTAATGCACGTAACTGAACGTTCAGAGATAAAATGCACCCAAATCTTAACTCTAAGCATATCACTAACCATAAGCAGAATCTATTTTTCAAAAATAGATACATGCGTGATATTACACAATATCTATTCTTATTCGTACAACGTAGAGGTGTGGCACAAATTGGATTATTAGTCAATCAAATGTTTCCGAATCAGCGTAAGGAGTTTTTGGAAGTTTATGAAGAATCTACAAGCCAACGTTACGGATATTTGCTTTGTGACCTTCACCCGCGAAACATGTTTAGGGTGCTTCAAAGAACGAATATATTCCCAAACGAGGGTGAAACGGTGTATATCCCAGAATGACAAAGAGGCTAAAGAAATACCGTGAATTAATAAAAATCTATCATCGGACTCTCCAGCACCTGTTTGTTAAAAATATTGACACCGACTTTTTAAACTGCATCTGTGAAATCTGTCTTAACGTTATAAAATGCAATGTATCAATGAAACCCTCTCAGAAGTTTCGCTTACGTCGTTACAAGAACATAATACATGCACTCGCTCGTAAAAGTCAAACTGCGGGGAAGAAAAAGCGAATTACTGTACAAAGTAGGGGTTCATTCCTACCCATCTTATCTTCAGTTTTGGGCCCATTATTGTCTAGTTTAAAATAATGAACAAAGTAGTCGTGATTCCACTCGAGGTGTACGTTTCACTACAAAACACAAAGAGTCCCGATATGGTTCTAGAACCCCGCAAAAGCAGGCTTAAAGGAATGGAAAGCGAACTGTTAGCCCCATTAAAGAGTGAAAAAACACCTAAGAAAAGGATCTTATACCAAGAAGCTCTGCAGAAATTTCTTCACGAGTACGAAAATTATAAGAATTCGACAGAGATTCCCGTGGTTAGACACAGCACAGACAACGATGGGAATGGTGACATAGGGCCAGTGCCCGACGATAGAGCTGGCCTACCAAAGAATAATGGCTCGGCCCCACAACATATCGAGCATGTATTAAAAAGCACCCTCCCACATACATTGAGGAATAAAAATTTAAGTCTTTATAACCTATTGAATCAGGATCCCAACATACAGTGGACCGATACAGGTGAGATCATTGTGGAAGGAGCAAAGGTACAGGGCTCGAATATCGTAGATATCGTCCATGATCTGGTGAAAAAGTGGAATAGGCCATCCCCATCAGGATGGAAACATTAAAGCAAGAATACAACAGATAAATATCCCCAAAGCAATGATAGGAAAGCTGAACAGTTTAAAAGACTTAGAACATGCATCGCACATGCCACAACTGAAAACGCCATCACCCCTGTCGGTAACACCTCTGAAGAGGAGAAAGAAGAGGTTAAGCAACGGTCAACCCTACCCACGTGCCTCTAAAATATGCAAATGGCTAACATATTAAGAAGACGTTATTATGACATTTCTAGCCCAGCCTCCTACGGAGGCGTAGATAGACTGTACAGAAGTGTTTACAATGATGGAATAGGGAAAAAAGATATTGAGAGGATTTTGCGGGAACAGGACGCTTATACACTTCATAAGCCTGTGAGAAAAAGGTTTAAAACAGCCAAGACAACAGCTGCTTCGATTGACTCTATTTGGCAAGCAGATTCAACAGACATGTAAAGATATTCAGCGTATAACGATGGTTACCGCTACATCCTATTCATAATAGATGTATTCTCTAGATATCTGTGGCTAATTCCTTTGAAAAATAAATAGCCTGAAACAGTTGCTAAAGCAACCAAAACGCTGATGTTGAAAGAAATCAGGGTTCCTTGCTATTTTTGTACGAATATGGGGATATAATTTATAGGCCGAGCTTTTCAGAACATGTTGACAGAGGTTAATATCAGCTACTACACACCTAGTTCTATACATAAGGCATCTTTAACTGAAAGAGTTCAACGTTCCATAAAGGAACGCATGCACCCCTATTTTACACATAAAAACACATACAGATTTCTAGACATTCTGGAATCATTAGCCTCATCCTACAACCGCTCACACCATCACACGATTGGGACAACACCTAATGAGATTTTAGAAAGAGGTACGTGAGATTTTTAAAGTTAGGCCAATGATAACTAAAGGCGAAATAACATTGTATTACGTTGAAGATTTGAATGTGGAAGAAATCGCAGGAGGCTTTTATCGCGAGGAGATGCAGAAAGTGACATTTAATTTAGGAAAAAATGTGTTTAAAATTGAGAAAATTTTAGGAAGCAAAGGTTCAGGAAGGAGAAAAATGTACCTTGTGAAATGGCTAGGGTACCCAGAAAACTTCAACACCTATATAAAAGCTGATGCAATAATGAAATTTAAATAGTATGGAACATGGCGTCTAACCATTTCTACGTCACACTACCGTCCTCCTCGTCCCTGTCTGTACATCCTAACAACACCCTGGCTAACTTTGTAACAGAAGTCTATGGACCCATTGAATTGGGTCTGATTCGTATGAGGTGGGGTATGCGAAATTCAGCTGGACACCCTCTTTTGAAATATTGATTATAAAGATCCCGTTTTTACGATTCTTAGAGACATTGATGAGTGTGAAAAAGCTGGGTTAATTTGGGATGAATCTACACGTATCGACCGGACTGATGATGCACGGTGTTACAGTACAGTAGTAAGACTAGGTCCGGGCCATTATGGTGCGACTGAGGATGTTCTGAGAGACTTAAGCGTAAGTTTAAAAAACTAAAAAATTACGGTTGATTTAGTATACGAAATCATAAACAAAGAAAACCCTGCACATACTCTAATGCTAAAATCAAAGGCTAACAGAAATATTAAAGAAAAGGGGCTGTTCAAAATTATAACCGAAGGGCGATATCGATCAGCCTTCCAAAGAGATACCTTTCACGAGGTACAACATGACTTGTCCAGCCTAATGTATCAAATGAAATTGGAAAAATTGGTTGCTGGCTATATACCCCCAGACATGTGTTATATTTACAGCAATATAGTGGAGCACCAGTTTGTTGGGGATACCCAGGCACGCTTGCAACGCATTGCTCACATTCCCAACCATAGAGGGAAGAGTTTGAGTAATACATATGACAGACCCCATTATGTGAATGTCGCAACTAATCTAATAACCAATATCTCAATATATATAAGAACAATTGAGGGAAAAATTTCCCATTCGGTGAAGGGAGCTTAACAGTGAAGCTGCACTTTCGACGCACTGAGTTATAATGGACAGGAAGCCTTTCACAGCCTATCAAGGGGTGAGATACCAGCGTGGCAGTGGACTTGGATCCATTTTATCAACCGTACTACGTACGGCTGTCCCTTTGCTGAATAGGGGTGCCAATTACCTCAGGAGGAATGCGCTACAATCAGGACTTAACACGGCAGAAGACATATTGGCTGGGGCTAAACCTAAAGAAGCTCTAAAAAACACTTAAAGCGTACACAGGACGAAATCGTCAAATCGTCAAAGATGCAAAAAGAAAAATGCGTGGTGGTTGGAAGAAGAAGAAGAGGGTATTACCACTACGTGGCATTAAATTTAAAATGATATAAAAAAAAGAAGTGTTCTAAGTGAATGAAACCTATGGTTGAACATTTTTTTGACTGATATAAGCTAAGGACATTGATCTCATGAATCATAGATTGTTTACTTCTTGTCGAGAGAGGAAGCACTATTTCTAACTCATCATGGCACGCTTCATCCATCCGTGTAGTTCACAATGTTGTAAATCGGAGCTGTCCCTCTTTCACATGCCCCCAACTCAACTCAAGTTTCTGTTGAACACAGTGATTTTATTACAATTAACACTTTAAACACAATTAGTTCCCTCAGTAGTGCACCTATAGAATTCGTGATAGCTAGCTCAGGCCCTTACTTTCTTGACCCAAGATGTGTGCACATGTACGCTAAACTACGTATAGCCCATTCTGCTGGAAAGGTCCGTGATGACAAATATGCTGTATATCCTGAAACAAACTCTCTGCACTCCTTATTCAACCATTGTGACGTATATTTAAATCAGGTCAACATATCGGCAGGAACGGGATACTACCACCTACGATCCTATCTGAAAAATGTGCTGAACTTTTCCAAAGAAGCGGAGGATACCTTTTAAGTGCCGAAGGCTATTATCAAGCTAAAGACGAATGTAGTATAAAGGACAAATTTAAAATTTTAAAAAGAGGTTATACGACTGTTTTGGACACCTGCGTACAGACTCCACATTCCAGAAGTTGCTTGTGAATGGGGTGGATTTGAAAAGAAAGCTCACCCGCACGTATCCTGAGATCTGTTTAAATATGGGAACTGATCAAGAAGAAGGAGCAAATCCCGTTGTGATTCACATTATGGAGACATACCTCCGCATACGGCGAGTGAAATTAAGTTCACCAAAACAAATAGAAATTGACAAAAATTTACTACACGCCACAGTAAAATACCCAATTAACAGAGCACAGAACAAACTATACACGGTGCCAGCATGGTTGGCATCGAAACAGATAGAAAACATCGCCCTGGGAATTCTACCGTAAAGGATATTAATTGGAATGCAGGACCACGCTTCGGTGAATGGAAAATATAAAAAGAGTGCCTTTGAATTTGAGAATTTCGGCCTTAAAAATATAACTACGTTAATAGCATTGCGTTGGGTGGGACTATGGATATGGATTATTCATCAGACGCTCTGTCCCCACTTTGCGCGAGAGCATATAGTAATCTGGTCCATGTTGCAGGTGATTGTGATGAGCTCGGGATTCGGCTAACGCAGAAAAAATTCATTGGTCAATTTAACCTTTATCCGTTTGACTTAACACCTGATTTATCTGCTAGTGTAAATACGCACTTAAGTCCACAACAGAGTGGAAACATCTCAGTCAGAGTGGAATTCGCCAAGCCTACAGACGCGCCTATAAGTGTACAGTATACCTCGAGTCAGAAGCCCTAATAGAAGTAGTCAGATTTAGGAGCTTTGTTACTGACTCTTAAAATGGATGCGAATACACTTCAGTGAGTAATGAATAGTGAACGAATCACACGTTCCAAATATATCGGTGTGTTTGCGAAGAATGAAACATTGAAATTGCCAACTACGAGAGATTGGGGTAGCCTTATTGTGAACACAGATGTTATTGGTATTGAAGTGATTCATTGGTTTGCAATCTATTTTAAAAATAGGGACTGCACATACTCTTTTGATTCACTCGATATTCAACCCTGTAGTGACCCTGTTATTGTAAAATTTCTCGATCAGATGCATATCCCTGAAATTGTATGGAATCCCTTCCGTCTACAAGTATATTTTAGTAATACTTGTGGAATGTACTGCCTTTCATTTCTCATGTATATGTCACGTGGTAAGGAATTTCTAAATTTTTAAAAATTATTCGACCCGTGTCACACTCAACGAAACGACGAAATGGTATGCAGACAGATAAAAAGCCGTTTTCAGATAGTGCGTACCCGTTGTTTAGTATGATGTTTTGTTCGTGTGTATATATATATATTTGTAACCAATAATGTTAGTTAGTATATTTTGTAGCTTAAGATGGTTATTGTCCTAAAAACATGATTTCTTTCATTTAATAAATTGATGAAAATACATTGTCTTCCCCGAAAAAAAAGATCGAACAAAAAAATTACATTATTTTGTTAATATGACAATCACTGGGTTGACTGCTCGTTAAAACTTCTACCTCCGTATTAAGGTCCGCGACATACGTTTCTTCAAAACGAAAAGAGTGTATAACACGTGTCAAATCCTCATCGGACCCTAAAGGAGAAAGAATAATTAATTAGTTCATACTGAATCTTTTTTAATAAAAACCAAATTCTTTAAAACATATGCAGAGTATACATATAGGAAGAGCATTACAATGTGAAGATATCTTTGAACCGCTCAGAGAAATTCCTTTAAGAGAAAATGCCGAATAACATTTTTTATGGAATTAATAAAATTATTTAAAACATGCAAAGGATTGCTATAAAATTTCAATCATCAAAACAGGACTTTAGCAATATATTAACTGCAAACTAATCTTAATGATGCATTTTAAATGTGATGAGATGAATTACTACAACCCTCCATACATATGATGAAATAATCCAGAACAGGGCTCTTTCTCCTAATGACAGGCACACTAAATAAATAACCAGTTCGCGAATAATTGGCTACAAAAAATAAAATTACAGGCACATAATTACATACATTTCTACGGCAGTCCCTTGCGTCGGATCTTAAGGAGCGTCATTGCAAATATCATTCACAGTTTGCGTTAGAAATAATCCATCCCTGTCGGCTGCGTTAAAAAGATTAATTGTGGAGAACGCGACAGTGTCTCCATCTTCATATAAATCCGATAAACTGTAAAGTTCTTAATTCATGACGGAGGGAATATTTATTCACTGATGAAAATAACTACTGTGACTCCTAGCTGAAAATATTTCCTTTTATAGGCATGATCCCCAAGCACCACCGAAAAGGCTAATAGGCGGTTCGTAAGTTTGATGATTGGTATCAATGTAACTGGGTGGGGCTATATTAAGTTTTGTGTACCAATCGTATCACCGATATAACGGGTCCACGCTTTGGACATCCTGATTCGTTGACTAATGGTGTCTTTATCTTCTCTCCGTAGATTTAGTTTTCACATCTCAAGGTGTATTGCTACCTGCAATCTCTACCACGATGGTTTCAAATATTTGCATTAATATTTGAGCCCATACTATTCTCAGTTTTTCTATTTTAGAACCCACCACCTTATGCAATATCCCTCACCCCTTTGCAGCATTGATCAACATTTGCAATCTCTATCACGACAATATTTTACATGATTATTATTATTATTTGCGGTCATACTATTCGATCCTCAACTTTGGTTCATCTATTCGGCTTGAATTTTTACTTGCCAATTCTCGCGTAGGAGTGTAATTAAATTTTGTTTAGTTCGTGAAAATGAATGTCTGGTTGGGCTGGTAGATAAATGGGCCCCCTAGGTATCCTAGTGGTTAAGATGCTAGGGTGCTGCTCGGAGGTTGAAAGATCGAGTCAGGATGATGACATTGTAATTTCTTGGGACATACAATCCCCGATGAGCCGGGTGTACCTATGTGAGGTGGAGAGTAAAAGAAGCCAACTCACTACTTCATCAGATCAACTCGAAAGGAGGGGCGATAAGCTTGACTTTCGTGCTAAAAACATGGACCGCATGTAGTATTTTGATTCACTTGGGACTCAGTAATTGTGGGATGTACCGTTTTCTTTTCGATCCATTTTTATATATTAAAAAAAAAATTTGCTGTTACTACGACCATCATAAACAAACTCGGTAAATGAGTTCCAATATACTTATGAAAAATTAAAGCTATGAACATTATATCCATATAGAATAAACAAGGCTTTCTTTCTGTGTGTGTGTGTGTGTGTGTGCCGTCTTCAGTTTTTCGACTCTCTCTTTGTGTATATATGTGTGTATATATATATATGTGTATATATATATGAATTTTAAATTCAGTTTTACCTTCACTAGCAAAAGTAATTTTATTTAATTCCAAATGTTGAGTACTTCCAAAGTGCACGTGTGTTAATTTTGAAAAAATAAAGTATAATAAATAAAATAATAATAATAATAATGATAAACCTTTTCATTTTTTCATTTAAACGATGAAAAGGATTAACACGACTACGAAGATACCAAACAAATTTCATGCAAAGAGAAATAAAATAGATTTATATATACACTGTAGTAGCAAGGAAACAAAATTGAAAGAGTGAACTTTGGTTTCATCGTGAGTGTTCCACCAGAAAGTGTGTCGAGGTACCTTTGCGGTCAACCTTTTTGGTCGGCTTGGCGATTCACCTGTTTCGAGTTTATACCGTTAGATTATTTTTTAATCGAGGAAAGGCAGCACAAAGTTATTTTCAAAGAAAGGATCGCGGACAAGTTTAGAGATTTTAAATGTTATGAATTAAAATTTTTAGTTTTTAAAAAAATATTGAGTATATATTTGTAAGATTTTTCTTTTAAATGTACAAGTTCATTACATCATGAATAAGATATATATATATATATATATATATATATATATATATTAACAGTGATTTCGTAATAAGTCAATAATGTGTGGGTGTGTGTGTGTGTTGTCTTCAGTTTTTCGAGCATTAACTCTTTCTCTCTCTCTCTGTATAGATAGAAATTAGATTCAGTTTACGTTCACTAACGAAAATAATAATGAGGTTGAACACAGTAATAGGAGTGGACGGAGGTAAATCGGGTGAAAGCCTGTTATCTGCGATCTTTTGGAGTAGCGTTGGGCAAATCACCATTTGTGTAACAAGCTTATACCGTTAGACTCTTCTTGGAATAAAAAAGTTGTTTTCGATGAAATGATTGACGATGAAAGGATTGACTGTAATATTAAATCAGTAAAATTATATTTAAATAGGAATGCTTCAACTCCGCAAATTAGTTTTAAATTGGTAGTTTGGTAGGTTCCTTGTAAAAAAAAATGTGGGTGTGTGTGTGTGTTGTCTTCAGTTTTTCGAGCATTAACTCTCTCTCTCTCTCTCTCTGTATAGATAGAAATTAGATTCAGTTTACGTTCACTAACGAAAATAATAATGAGGTTGAACACAGTAATAGGAGTGGACGGAGGTAAATCGGGTGAAAGCCTGTTATCTGCGATCTTTTGGATTAGCGTTGGGCAAATCACCATTTGTGTAACAAGCTTATACCGTTAGACTCTTCTTGGAATAAAAAAGTTGTTTTCGATGAAATGATTGACGATGAAAGGATTGACTGTAATATTAAATCAGTAAAATTATATTTAAATAGGAATGCTTCAACTCCGCAAATTAGTTTTAAATTGGTAGTTTGGTAGGTTCCTTGTAAAAAAAAAATTTTTGTGTTTACATGTAGTTTTTCGAGAAAAGAATTTAGGTTGCTTACCGCATTCCACGTGAGACCATCTTACAAAGATCTGTCGTTCACTGAACTAAATTTTAATGATAATCAAATGTGATTTTCGTTTATTCTTGTGGGGCTCGGTTTGCGTCTAAATAAATTCTTAAACTGAATTAAAATGTATAGTGAGTTAATGGATCAGAGTACAATATAAAGAACCCTGTGCATTTCTTTTATTATCAATGTTGGTAATCGTTTAAATAATTAGTTCATTTGCCGAGCAAATTAAGGAGAAAGTCGCTCTTACCTTTAATAAATGAGTAATTAAATTAAATGGTGTTGCATAGCAAATCACTCTAATAAGGTACACCTGAACATAATTAAAATAAAAACATTATTTGGCAACGCATGTAAATAAAATTGAAATAAATGGTGTAAGGTGGTAACTCACCCTAATAAGGTACACCTGAACATAATTAAATTAAAAAAAATAAAGGGTAAGTCATCTAAATAAAAATTAAATTAAATTGTGGTATTTGCCAACTCTCCTTATATAAATAAATAAATAAATATATAGTGTTCTCTGGTAACTCTCCTTACATAAATAAATAAAAACAATAAATGGCAACTCATCTATATATAAATAAATAATTAAATTATATAGTGCTCTCTGGTAACTCTTCCATATTTAAATAAGTGATATCTGGCAACTCACGACCCTCTATATAAAAGGTGCTTGGCCCATGGACGCTCATAATGCGTCGAACTCGGGTGGAATAAAGAACTCTCTTTCTCCTTCTTAGTTAAGGCTTAGGTTAGGTTTCCCTTTGAGGTGAGGACATCCCACCTTCTCCCCCAAAGACCCTCCTCCTTCTCCTTTCTCTCCCTCTCTTAGGTTAAGGTTACCCCTTTAGGGGGAGGTCATCCTCCCTTCTCACCCCGAAGCTCCCTCCGTCCCCCTTTGCACATTGATTTCTTGCATAACCCCCTCCCACTTTATTGGATACCCCCTCCCCCTTTTTATATAACCACTTGCAACATCCCCCTCGCCCTTTGCAACATTGGTGAACATTGCATTGCAACATTCCTGCACTCGTCCATTTTGCGCCCGTACTACAGTACACAGTTATTTTCAAAGAAAGGATCGCGAACAAGTTTAGAGATTTAAAATATATGAATTTAAATTTTTAGTTTTTAAATAATTATTCAGTATATATTTGTAAGATTTTTTCTTTTAAATGTACAAGTTCATTACATCATGAATAAGATATATATAACCACTTGCAACATCCCCTCACATCTTTGCAGCATTGATCAACATTGCATTGCAACATTCCTGCACTCGTCCATTTTGCGCCCATACTACAGTACAAAGTTATTTTCAAAGAAAGGATCGCGAACAAGTTTAGAGATTTAAAATGTATGAATTTAAATTTTTAGTTTTTAAATAATTATTCACTATATATTTGTAAGATTTTTTCTTTTAAAAGTACAAGTTCATTACATCATGAATAAGATATATATAACCACTTGCAACATCCCCTCGCATCTTTGCAGCATTGATCAACATTGCATTGCAACATTCCTGCACTCGTCCATTTTGCAACCATACTACTCAACTCCATTGCTTTAAAAAATTACTCACTTCAAATTAAGTTTTACTTACAATTCAAAATAAATAATTAGTTCTGCGATTTAGTTGCATAATAAAATGCTGATGGCTTCGATAGTATATATATATATATATTATATATATATATATATATATATATATAATATATATATTATATATATATATAGGTTGGGTCAATGCTGCAAACAATTTATTTCAGATCATAAAAACAGAAATAGATACAAGGAAATACATAAGGCAAATTTAAACGCTTTAACAAAAAACGCGGAGTTGAAATATACCGACTATACACACACACACACATATATATACATATATATATATATATATATATATATGATGTAAATAACCACGAAGAAAAAGGAAACACAGAATGGTGCTCAAACAGAATGGTGCTCAAGCACTTTCGTCTAATGATATCCTCAGGATATCCATTGTCCATTTGTTAGAGTTCTCCCACTGTATTGATTGGAATAATGCTTCAATTTTGTTTCACTCAAGCAACATTGTTTATAGAAATATAATATTCCCCAGTCTGCCATTATTCAACTTGCAAATAATTTCAGTATTAGCCAGGGCCTTTTTTCGCTTGATCCTGTTGTTTTGAATTCGTTCAGAACGGATATAGACAAGAGGGGCAAAGTGCAAAAACTGTGGTAGCTTTTCCTTTTAAATTTGTGTGCTCCTTCTCCAATTTTTATTTTTCTATATAATTTTTTTGCGACCTATATAGTCTCGAACTTGTTATTTATTTCAGTGTTCCCCAGAATGTCATTAGACGAAGGCGCTTGAGCACCATTCTGTTTCCTTTTTCCTTTGTGGTTATTTTCATCATAAATATTATTCACGTGTTACTTTCGTGAAATAATTTTCATATATATATATATATATATATATATATATATATACTTGTATATATAAGTAATCAGGTTAAATTACATTTCACAGAAAAATAAACTACGCACGGATTCACATTTATTATAGCCTTCTAAAAAGCATCTTCCCTAAATAAATATTAGGTCCTGGAATTTAGGCGACAGTTGCATGATAAAATGAAGAGATGATATAGCGGGGGGAGGGGGAATATATCGTCGGAATAAATAAAATGATCTGGTAAGAAGGTTGTTTAGAGAGAGAGAGAGAGAGAGAGAGAGAGAAGAGTTCAATCAAAAACAGAATTTAAGCGCTTTGACAGAAAAACGCGGAGTTGAAATAAGTAGGATGGGCGCAAAATGGGAGAGTGCAAGAATGTTGCAAGGGGGTATGTTGCAAAGGGGGTGGGGTATGTTGCAAATGGGAGGGGGTATGCAATGAATGGGGTGGGGATATGTTCAAATGGGGAGGGGTATGCAATGAAAGGGGATGGGTATGTTGCAAAGGGGAAGGGGTATGCATTGAAGGGGATAGGTATGTTGCAAAGGGGGTGGGGGGATGCTGCAGATGCAACTAGGGGTCATGAAACTTGGAGGCGGCGTTATCCTCCAAGAGAAAGGCAGGAGGAGAGAAAGCAAGAGAGTTGTTCACCTGGCTCCTGCCAAATGCATAATAATGCTTCAGCCGACCCGCCGTCCTCTTATAGACTCCTAATCAGCCAGTTGGCTTAGAAGGTTGAGTTGTCAGATACCACTTTTTATTTTAACGTTCAGGTATACATTATTAGGGCGAGTTGCTAGATATCACTATTTATTTAATTCACACGAATTGCCGTTTTTAATTGTTCAGATATACATTATTAGGTTGCTTGATTGTACCATTTATTTAATTAATTCTTAAAAGTTGGCTTAGAATTCCGCTAGTAGGTTTAGAAGGCGTAACCAGCCATTTGGTATAATTGTTTACAACCAAAAGAATTAAATAAAACAACATTACATCATTCTGTTTATTATAAATATATAGAAAATAAATATACATTTGAATGATCAATTAAAAATAATAATAGTTTAAGAAATATGAACGAGGAATATGCATATAATCAAAAAATATATCCGTCAATATAACAGTACAGGAGAAATATATATTTATATATATATATATATATATATATATATTATATATATATATATATATATATATATATATACCCCCGCAAAATGACTTCGGACCATCTACCATTTTGGAGGAAAAGCACAAACATCATTATAAAAACCAAATATATTTAATAACTTAGTTACATCAATATGAAGTCATGGCTCCCTTGTTCTTGAGGACCCCCTGGAGCCGTTTGGGCATGGAATCACTGAGCTTCCTGAAGTAGTCCAATGTCATCTCCTTGCACCACACCTTTATCAGCTCCGTCTTGAGGTTCGCGAGGTTAGGAGTCTTCTTCTCTGCCATGATCTTCTTCATGTAATGCCAACAGTTCTCGATGGGGTTGAGATCGGGGCTATTGCCAGGCCACTCTAACACCTTAATCTTCCGCTCATTAAGCCAATTCGTCACCTCCTTGGCCTTGTGACA
This sequence comes from Bathynomus jamesi, assembly GCA_023014485.1. Classification (NCBI taxonomy): domain Eukaryota; kingdom Metazoa; phylum Arthropoda; class Malacostraca; order Isopoda; family Cirolanidae; genus Bathynomus; species Bathynomus jamesi. The sequence continues at coordinate 911,025 of JAJOZX010001197.1, read as the reverse complement.
GGGGGCACTGTCGTGCATAAAAATCTCACTGCCGTGAATGGCGAAGTGGTTCAAAAAATGGTCGTTAAGAACGTCAATATAACGGTCACCGTTCATCATCACATTCTTGGGAAGGAAGTACAGACCCCCATTTCCCTCTCACCAGAAAAACACCCCCACACCATCACTGACTCAGTTGGTACCGTGTAGGCCGGGTGGTACCGACTAGCAGATGACGGGCGTCGCACCTTGGCAGATCGAATCTGGAACACCTGGAACATGCTTTCATCTGAAAACATCACCTTCCTCCACTGTGCCGATGTCCAATGAACGTATTTCTTTGCAAAGGCAACACGCTGCTTCTTCATGCGGTCGGTGATAAGTGGCTTCTTGGCGGCGGTACGGCATGGTAACCCCAAGTCCTTTTGCAGCCGGTGCTGGATCGTTCGAACAGACATGGCTTCAAGCAGCTTGGGATGGTTCTTTTTCAATTGAGACGCTGTAAGTCGAGGGTTCTTCAACACTTCTCTCTTTATGAGGTTATCCGTGGCCTTAGACGTCTTCCTTCGCCTTCCACCACCGAAATCGTGCTTCGGTACGACGTTGGGTGGTAGGCCTCTAGCCGCCGCCAGCAGCTTCATGATGGTCAACTGCGCCCGACCAGTACGCTCGCATATCGTCTTTATCGGGACGTTTTCTTGCCTCCACGCAAGAATACGGGCCTTCTCCTCAACAGAACAATACTTCCCAGGCATGTCTACTGCACTTTAAGAAAAATAAAGAACACAAACGACTGCACACAAAAATCCAAGAATTCTGGACGCGGTACGGCAGAAACACAACACCCCCACGTCACCTCTATCTAAACACTGACTAGTTTTGCCTCTGTGGTAGCATAAAGGGATCGACTAACAACATGCCAGATACTTCCAGACAAAATATTTTACTCGGTAGCGTGAGAAATGCAAATCGATTTCAGACCGCTTTCTGAACGGAATATCGCACGAAGGTCCGAAGTCATTTTGCGGCGGGTATATATATATATATATATATATATATATATATATATAATATATATACAATTATATTATGGAAATATATAGAAATAAATATACATTGGAATGATCAAAAAACAAAAATAAAAAATAAGAAATAATATAACCATCAATATAGCAGAAATATATACACAATTAAATAAATAAATAAATACACTTTATCTTCTACCGCGCAAAATAAAAATAAGAACTAAACGTATAACCGTCAATATAACAGTACGTGAGAAATATATATATATATATATATACCCACAAATATGTTAAATATATAAATACACTCACTTTTTTTTCAATACACTAAACTCACACGTAATCGAGTCTACATTTACATCGTTATTACTCTGCATTACGCAGAATACGCGGCTTAATAATATTTCATCGCTAAAAGTATAGAGAAACCTGTACTCGATATGAAGGGCCTTCATATGTTATTTTTAAATACGTCTAGAATACAATCAAAAGCACGCACAAAGAGTTCATCGATAGCCACATTATAAAACACAAGTTTATAAACACGCCTTTCCAATCGAGGGTTTATTTCTACCGACGCGAGCTTTTCAATCATGAACTCATCTTCACTCAACATAGCGGCAATTGAAATAATCTTCTATGTCGTTACGACAGCTGCTCGTTATATAAACGAGTAGGTGAGCTCAGCCCTGTACCGATCAATTGCTTTGTACCAAAGTTCATGATATTTCAAAGAGTCTAAACTTTTTAAATAAACGTCCTGCTCTAGACCATTCTCACCTTGTTCAGCCCTACACTCGGTAAGCCCATCGAGCAGAGCGGTGTATGCGTATTCAAGAACCGTATCAAAATAAAGCATATCCGTAACACGCGCATCTAATCTAGGCTTCAGCTTGCGGAATCCGATGATTTCAAACATTCTGTCGAGGATGAAACGGTTTCGCGTGGGAACATGAGCGTTATTATCAGAAGCATTCTTCCACATCAACCGTATATCAATGCATGCCCGGTCGTTATTTATATACAACATACCTACAACGGCGTATGAGGGGGTGTCACTACTCTGCTCTCTTCTTGTACCTACACCTGTAGGAATTTTATAACGATCTTCACTTCACTTCTCAACTATCACGAAGATTCTATTAATCTCCTCGACACTTAAATAAACAACATTCCGTTTGTTTGTTTGTCTACAATCGGTTTCCAGTACATAGTTAACGATACCGGATTTACGCCTGAACACGCGCAACGACTTCGTCACGGACACATCGTACACGGCGTTGAGAATGCTGCTCAAAGGAAGTTCCATCGTATTCGAGGAGCGCACGTCCACTCGGTTCAAGCTCTGAGATAACTATGAGGCACATGCAACGCGACTGTTCGACGGGAGGAGCGAGTCACACTATAATCTAATGAAACGTGTACGGCGCTGATCCAACATGAATCGTTGTATTCCATTATATTGGGCAGGTGTTTTGAGAAATTTTCCGATAAAAGAATTAATTTCGGTTTTAATGTTTTATCACTCCCACTTCCCAGAATATGCACAGGGCATTTTCCTTCAGGGTAATTTTCACGAACAAAACACATTTTATAACGGTTTTATTGTTTTACCACACACCATTTCCACAAACTAAACGTCTTCACACTCCGGCGCACTATTTGAGAGGAACATATGCCCATATTTTTCCTTTTTGTTTAACAAGCGATACTCGTCTCTAAAGTCTGTTAAAAACTCACGCAGGGCATTAGACACAACCTCATTACAAACCTCATCATGATATACATTAATAAAGTGATAAAAATACTTAAGATTTTCCATGATGACGAGATTTACATTCTCAGTCGCATGGTACAAGTACTCGGTATGGTGTAACATGACATAATATCGCTTGTCACACCACCCATCAATAAGATTCACTATCCATATCTGTTGCTTCTCGTCTGCACGCGTTGTTTCTTTTACTTCACGGTATATGTGAGCCTTTATAAAGCTTAGGTCTATAACATACTTCAATACATCGTCTGTGCTACGAAAACCTACAATGCTCTCACCAGAATAGCCATAGAGTATTTGTACATCTTGCTCCTTCGCACGACTCAATGTAGTCTTAAAAGAGGCAAAGGAGGGGGGAATAGGGAGTTTTTCAGTATCTACCACATCTTGACACTTTGCAGAATACCATTTCATAAACGTTGAACAAGCAATATTAAAGGTAGCCATTACTATTTCCTGTCTACGCGGGAGAATACACGTCTGATGCCCAGGGCTTACTTTGATCAACTGAGCACGCAAGGAAGCCCAGGTAGTAGCATTACTCCCGTTGCTGGTCTTACAGTGGGCGGAGCTCAGAACTTTCTCTTGTGCACACACACACACACACATACACACAAAGGAGAAATTGAAACGCTAATTGAAACGAGATTTATTTAATAAACGAAATGTTCAAGGTGTATATATATTTACAAATACGTGTAATAAATAAGTTAGCAATAGACATATCATAGATTATATTCAAGATATATATATATATTTACAAGTACCTGTGATAAATAAGTTAACAATAGGCACATCAAAGATTATGGTATCCAAAGGGTACGATATCATAGGTACCAGGTAACTGGTAATGTTCCCTATCGGTGTTACGGCACACCTTTGTGCCCCTAAGTTCCTTCACGCACCCCACCTTCTGCGCCCGAAAATTGTAAGTGCCTACAGTTAGTTGTGGCGGGCGATCGCCCTCATCATCATCGTCCAAGCACACTAGATCCTTCAAGGATTCAAAGTTAACGATCCGCCGATTCGCATGGTTGAGCGTGATACCTTTGCCTTCACGATATGTTTCATATCCTCCCCCACCTTCACCCGTACCCCATAAGTTTTTGGCCCTGTTGAGCCTGTTGAGACAAAAGAGTTGGCGTATGCGGTGTCTCCATACTCATCCTTGATCTCATCAGTCAACTCATTGAGGAATTCACCAATAGGTGGCATGTATTCACCATCCCTCTCTGTGAATGTCACACTATCTGTATCAGCGTACAATACCCGCCACCCAAGAGAATGCAATAAGCCCCAAAGTTTTATGCGTGCGTAGGCCGTTGTGAAGCTGGCTGCAGGTATGTTTGAAACCCGTGAGGTATCTTTAGCCAATTCAGTATTGTTGTACTTTATTATGTAAGTATTACCTACATTCATGATCTCCATGACCTCTTTATCGGGTGCGTTGGTGTAGTCCCAGACTTCACTATAACTTTGCGCCAAATGAATGTTCCCTTGCCGGTTTTTTGTGAAAATTTTCCCCAAAGACAGTTTAGGCACAATTTTGCACTAAAGCGCTTGCCAGGATTCTTTACAATTTTGGTACGATCAAGCTGTATACCTTCAGGGTCACGGTAACGTTGAATATAGGCCGATTTTTCATCTTCGGTATCAACTCTTCGCGGATACCCTGATGGTTCGACCTTATCTTTCAAAAAAGCGTTTATATATGGCGTGAAAAGGTTGGATAGCTTCTGAAACCTCTACACCTCATGTATCTTCAATATGCTGTAGCCATGGCGAAGAGCTAGATCCAGCTCTGGACTTGTATATACACCTCTAATCTTACGCTGGTGGGTTGTATGGTCACAATCACCATTGTTCTCTTCTGCGCACTTCACGCACAAGGGAAACATGAGCTTGTGATCTATAACGACGGGTAAGATCGGCATCCATAAATCGCGAGGGGGAGTACTTCTACGAAAGAAAGGCCGAAATAGTACTCGTTCAAATTTCTTGAGAACTCGTCGATGCAGGGTAGGTCAGGACCCACCAGTTTCTCAGGCGCACCTACGAGGTACGGATTGTTCTTCATCACGTAGGGGTATAAAGAACAGAAGTCGTAGTAGTGGAGTTTCACACCCTTCGTAGGCGGAAAGTATAGCTTGAAGGGATTTGTACGCCCTCCGAACAAGCTATCACCGCATTTGAGAGGATCCAGCACCATTGAACGCTTGATCGTGTTTATTTCTTCACGGTACTGTCTGTCTGTTACCATCCGTGCATCATACTCATGCTCCCACAGGACTTTATGAGTGAAATGGGATCCTCTAAGTTGATCGCGGGTGCGGGTCCACGCAAGACAATCGGCAGGAGATCTACCGTGGATATCTCCTGCAATTCCACACTGAGGACGGGGGCAGCCATGCCACCAGCAACCGTTAAAGGAGTACACAGTCTTCTCAGCAGTGGCACGGTTTTCACTTAGTCGATCAACCCAAAAAACACGGCCATTAACCTTAATGGGTACTTCACCCGTGTTGCGGGCATGCTTTATGTATACACCTGTCTGCTGTTGTAGATGTATGAGCCAGTAAATAACCTTGTGCCCATAACTGCGGGGATTGTTTCTGTGAATAATGACTTAGGTGTCTTTCGGCATGAAGTTATTCTTGAACACCGTAAAACATAATGAGGCGATGGTGGTTGCAACTTGGAACGGATCGCATTTGAAACGACTTATGTACATCCTTCTAAAGGCCTGGAAACATACTCTAAGCACGCGCACATCATTCACGCAATAACGCTCACATTCGTCAGCTACATTATAAGGACTAGTTTCATTAAAACTGTTGTAGTATCGGTTAAAATCTTCACGTTCATCTGTACTCATACATTCATAATTTAAGTAATGTTTCGCTAGTGAGGAATGTGTAAGGGAAATATCCTTTCGAAACTTCAGCAGCTACACCCATCACCTTGGGTAGCTTTGCTAATTTACAAGGTGTGAATAATAAAGTGTCTTTAAACTGTACATTACCTCTTATCTGCATCTGTATTAGCTTGTTGCCTCTTTTCAAGGGGTCACCTGTAAATATCTCAGATGACTCGTGCTGAAGCAACTCCTTATAAAGGAACTGTGTGTCAAATTTTGCCCCATTATGGGCGAGAATATACACAGTCATTTTTGTGAACTTGTCCGCTAGCTTGATAATATAGGACACAAACAGTTTCACAGGGCTATCGTAGGCACTCGTTTTATAAACGTTTGTACGTTTACCGCATTTGTGGCACTCATGACACTCGATCTCCATACACTCATCACAGATAGTCTGGCTTACAAGTAAATGTGAAATAACCTCTTTGGTTTCTGCTTTCGTGTATGTTTATATATCGTAGTACACAGTTATACAAGGGTTATTTTTAGGCTTAGCATCTTTCGTGTAACACATGCTTTACTCCATCCGTCTTATATTTCTCATGGCATGTAGGACAGTGAATTTCATATCATTTATGCTTGAAGTTCCCCCAATTATCCATTGTGTGAAACATACCACACTCACAGATTCTCATTTTCCTGCACGTGCCAATTGATTTATGGAGCTCAAAACAGTTATTATTGAAAAATGTACGTCTACACATATCACAGTTCCTCTTCTCAGCTTCAACTACACGGCTTTCACATTTGGAGCTTTTACACTGTTCACATACCATGTGGCAATCTTTACAATGTTTCACTATATCATCCGCAAACTCGATACATCCCTTACACAAATCATGATGTCGCCCATATTTTCGACTTTTATCATAACTCGCGTAAAGGTCCCTTATATTACGGATGGGGAGATACGTTGTCCCTGACAGTCCTAAAATAAGTAGGGGCCTTGTACGATCTCTCACACTGCTTTTAAAAACATACACAGTCCTACGACGATCATCCATCCAAATACACTATACGAACATTCATTTCCTGTTCTACCTTCTCAGTTCTTCAGGACCCATAGCACAGTCAAACTCAAGTTTACAGTCTACAGCTAGTTTACGGGCACGCTCCACTACCGTAGGCAACCAAATTTTGGTTCCGTGTATTTAGTACAGTAAACATACGTGCTAAGACCACTGCTATAAAGCCGCAACCACGATCGACGTTTATATGCCGTCTAAAATAGCCTGAGAATTGAAGTTAAGAGTATAAGGTGTGGCGCTATGACCCGCAACACGGTATACACGGTCAATATTTACCGTGAAGTTGTCCATATTGAAGGCTATACTACTTTGAGAGGCCTGCATTATACGGCCTAATATATACTCTATATCTTCAGCTGCCAAACGTCTGAAGGGTATTACTACCCAAAAATCATCTACATCTCCGTCATCTGACCCGAATCCAAAAGACAGCATCGTCCTGACTTCACGTTCGTCGCGGTTCTGAAGGGCAAACTCTACAATACGCTCAACTATGCGCCGTAGTCCATGCTCAACGCCATTGCTATACACGGATCTAGGATCGACCCTGACTATATACCGATTTCTAGTCAAGACTGGAGTGGGGGCATCGGTACGCACCAACTCGAATGTTATGCCATCCTCAACAGAGCGAGAAGCTGCGGAGGAGGTACATGGATTTGAGCAGGAATAAGGGGATATATTTTTATTTGAGGGAGTTACTATTGTGGGGATTGTGTCGTAAGACGTAGAGGGTTGGGGCTCTACTACTGGTGGTCTAACAACCGGCGCAATCCTGGCACGCTTTATACCTGACGTGGAGGGCTCTTCATCATGTCTCCGCTTTGAATTGTCGTGTGCTACAGGTATCGCTGGTGAGGATTCGTCGGCGGGGAAGGATTCTGTGATCACAACTACACTGTCGTCGGGGTCATCCGTAATGTCGATGATGGGGTGCTGTACCTCATCGTCATTCACGGTTCTGTGGGAAGAGAAAACAAATATAAGGAGCAGCACTCAAAATTTGTAATATTTTGTAAATGACCCACTTAGGAGTGTGACGTGTTAGAAATGGACTCTGTAAAAAAATTCAGTTTCACGAGCCCATTCACATGTATTATATTTGGACCTACAGGATCTGGTAAAACTGTGTTTATGCTTAAAATCATTAAAGAAAAGGAAGAGATGTTCTCAAAATTTGTGCATAAAGTTATATGGTGCTATTCGACGTATCCATCAGTGTTCAACGAGTACCAAGATGATGTTTTGTTCCACAAAGGTGTATAAGACGTTAATTCGTTAAAGGGAAATGAACATACAGTCATTGTAATTGACGATCTCATGTTGGAGATGGATAAAACGTTTGCCGAGACATTTACAGTATTCTCCCACCATCTTAACATAAGCGTTTTCTTCATCAATCAGAATCTATTTTTCAGAAAGAGACACATGCGTGACGTGTCGTTAAATACACAATATCTAGTCTTATTCGAGCAACGTAGAGATGTATCACAAATTGGGGTATTAGCCAATCAAATGTTCCCGAATCAGCGTAAGTTTTCGGAAGTTTATAAAGAAGCTACAAGCACGCGTTACGGATATTTGCTTTGCGACTTTCATCCGCGAAACACGTTTAGGGTGCTTCAAAGAACGAATATATTCCCAAACGAGCCTGAAACGTTGTATATTCCAGAATGTCAAAGAGACTAAAGAAATACCGTGAATTAATAAAAATCTATCATCGACTGCCCCGGGCAATGCAGCAGATGTTTATTAAAAATATCGACTCCGACTTTTTAAACTGCATCTGTAAAATCTGTCTTAACGTTATAAATTGCAATGTATCAATGAAACCACCTCAGAAGGCTCGCCTACGCTGTCACAAGAACATAATACACGCACTCGCTCGTAAATGTCAAACTTTACGGAAGAAAAAACGAATTTTTGTACTAACAGCAGGGTCATTTCTCCCCATCTTATTTTCAGTTTTGGTTCCTTTACTGACTAGATTAATATAATGAAGAAAGTGGTAGTGATTCCACACGATGTGTACGCTTCACTGCAAAGGAATCCAGACACGGATCTAGATTCCCGTAAAAGCAGGCTTAAAAGAATGGAAAGCGAATTGCTAGCCCCATTAAACAGTGAAAAAATACCTGATGAGAAAAGAATCTTATACCAAGAAGCTCTGCAGAAATTTCTTCACGAGTACAAAAATTATAAGAATCCGACAGAGATTCCTGTAGTTATTAGGCACAGCACGGGAAACGATGGACATGGTGACATAGGACCTGTACCCGACGATACAGTTGACCAACCAAAGATTAAGGGGTCAGCCACACAGAACATCGAGCATGTATTAAAAAGCACCCTCCCACATACATTGAGGAATAAAGGTTTAAGTCTTTATAATCTATTGAATGAGGACCTAGCCATACAATGGACCGATACAGGCGAGATGATTGTGGAAGGATCAAAGGTACAGGGATCGAATATCGTAGACATAGTCCATGATCTGGTGAGAAAGAGGGATAGGCCATCACCATCAGGATGGAAGCATATTAAAGCAAAACTGCAACAAATAAATGTCCCCAAAACATTGATAGGAAATCTGAACAGGTTAAAAGACTTGGAACATGGACGCACGTAACACAATTAAAGACGCCATCACCCCCGACGGTAACACCTTTCAAGAGGAGAAAGAAGAGGTAAAACAACGACCAAACCTACCCACGTGCCTCTAAAATATGCAAATGGCTAACGTATTAAGAAGACGTTATTATGACATTTCTAACGCAGCCTCTTACTGCGGCGTAGATAGATATACAGCAGTGTTTACGGAGTAGGAAAAAAAGATGTGAGAGATTTTTGCGGGAGCTGGACGCTTATACGCTTCAAAAGCCGGTGGGAAAGAGTTTTAAAACAGCCAAGACAACGGCTGCCACGATTGATTCTATTTGGCAAGCAGATTTAACAGACATGCAAAGATATTCTGTGTATAACGATGGTTACCGTTACATTCTATTCATAATAGATGTATTCTCCAGATATCTGTGGCTAGTTCCTCTGAAAAATAAATCACCTGAAACAGTTGATAAAACCACCAAAACGCTAATGTTAAAAGAAAACAGGGTTCCTGGCTATTTTTGTACGGATATGGGGAAGGAATTTATAGGTCGTGCTTTTCAGAACATGTTGACAGAGTTTAATATCAGCTATTACACAACCAATTCTATACATAAGGCTTCTTTAGCTGAAAGATACCATGGAATGAAAGCGCTACAATCAGGTCTTACCACCGCAGAAGACATATTGGCTGGGGCTAAACCTAAAGAAGCTCTAAAAAAACATTTAAAACGTACACGGGACGAAATCATCAAAGATGCAAAGAGAAAAATGTTTGGTGGTGGGAAGAAGAAGAGGGCTGTCCGGAAGAAGGGATCACGTGGCATTAAACGTAAAAGGATATCAAAAAAGAAGTGCTGTAAGCGAATGAAGCCTATGGCTGACCACTTTTTTGACTGATATAAGCTAAGGACATTGATCTCATGAATCATAGTTTGTTTACTACTTGTCGAGAGAGGAGGCACTATTTCTAACACGTCATGGCACGCTTCATCCACCCATGTAGTTCACAATGCTGTAAATCGGAGCTATCCCTTTTTGAGATGCCTCCAACACAAGTTTCTATTGAGCACAGTGACTTTATTACAATTAACCCTTTAAACAAAATTAGTTCCCCGAGTGCTCCTATAGAATTCGTGATACCCAGCTCAGGCCCTTACTGTTTTGATCCAAGCTGTGTGCACATGTACGCTAAGCTACGTATAGCCCATTCTGATGGAACGGAATGCGATGGCAAATATGCTGTATACCCTGAAACAAACTTTCTGCACTCCATATTCAACCAGTGTGACGTATATTTAAATCAGGCCAACATATCGTCAGACACGGGGTACTATCATCTACGAGCCTATCTGGAAAATGTCCTCAACTTTTCCAAAGAAGCGAAGGCTACCTTTTTAAGTGCCGAGGGATATTATCAAACTAAAGATGAAAGTAGTATAAAGGACAAACTTAAATTTTCTAAAAAAAAGATATACGAGTGTTTTGGACGTCTGCACACAGATTTCACTTTCCAGGAGAAGTTGCTTGTGAACGGGATGGATATGAAAATAAAGCTCACCCGCACAAGTCCCGAGATCTGCTTAAATCTGGATGCTGATCAAGAAGAGGGAGCAAAACCCTTTGTGGTTCACATTATGGAGATATACCTCCGCGTACGACTAGTGAAATTAAGTTCACCAAAACAACTAGAAATTGAGAAAAATTTACTAAACGCTACAGTGAAATACCCTATTAACAGAGTACAAATCAAACTATATACGGTGCCTGCAGGGTTGGCGTCGAAGCAGATAGAAAACATCACCCTGGGAAATCTTTCTAAAAGGATATTATTCGGAATGCAGGACCATGCTTCGGTGAATGGAAAATATAAAAAGAGTGCCTTTAAATTCGAGAATTTCGGACTTAAAAATATAACTCTATACGTTAGTGGCATTGCTTTGGGTGAAACATTGAATACGGACTATTCATCAGACGCTGTGTTACCTCTTTGCGCGAGAGCCTATTGTAATCTGGCCCATATTGCAGGCGATTGTGATGAGCTCGGTAATGTGGTAACGCAGAAAGAATTCATTGAACAATTTAACCTTTATCCGTTTGGCGGAATCATCTCAGTGAAGTTGGAATTCACCAAGCCTACAGACGCACCTATTTGTGTGCTAGTATACCTTGAGTCGCAAGGTATGAAGAATGAAACATTGAATTTGCCAACTACGTGAGATTGCGGTAGCCTTATTGTGAACACAAATATCATCGGTAATGAAGGGATTCATTGGTTCGCACTCTATTTTAAAAATAGGGACCGTATGTACTACTTTGATTCACTCGGAATTCAACCCTGGAGTGACCCTGTTATTGAAAAATTTCTCGCTCAGCTACATATTCCCGAAGTTGTATGGAACCCATTCCGATTACAAGGATATTTAAGTAATACATGTGGAATGTACTGTATTTCATTTCTCATGCATATGTCACGTGGTAAAGACTATAAATTTTTTAAAATTATTCGACCCATGTCACACTCAACAACGAAACGATGAAATGGTATGCAGACAGATAAAAAGCCGTTTTCCAATTCTGCCTACTAGTTGTATCGTATGATGTCTTGTTCTTGTATATATATATTTGTAACGTTAGTTTGTATATTCTGTAGTTTAAGGTGGTTATTTTACTGATTTCTTTCGTTATTAAATTGATGAAAATATATTGTCTTCTTCCCCCAAAATAAGATAATACAAAAACACTTACATTATTTCGATGTGACATTCATTGGGCTGACTGCCAGGTAAATCCTCCGTATTCAGGTCCATGACAAAGGTTCTTCAAAAGATTGTATAACACGTGTCAAATTCTCATCCGACCTTAAAGGAGAAAGAATAATGTTCATACTGAATCGTTTTTAATAAAAACATACACAGAGTATACATATTGTAAGAGAGACCCCATTATGTGAGGATATCTTTGACCCGCTCAGAGAAGTTCATTTACGAGGTATTTCCGAATAACATTTATAAAAAACATGCAAAAGATTGCCATAAAAATTGCGAATTTAGCATAATGACGAGTATCTAAATGAAGTATTTGACGAGATACTATACCCCTCCATATATATCTATGAAATAATCTTTATGACAGTTTGTGAATAATTGAATAAAAAAAAATAAAATTATACTCTTACATTTCTATGGTAGTCCCTTGCTCTAGATCGCAAGGAGCGTCATTGCAAATATCATCAACGGTTTGCGTTGGAAATAATCCGTCACGGTCAATCGCGTTAAAAAGATTAATTGCAGTCAATGCTGCAGTGTCACCATCTTCATACAAATCCGGAAAAGTGTAAAGTTCGTGATCCATAGCGGAGGGTATGTTTACTCACTGGCAGAGGGAATGTTTATTCGAAAATAACTACTGTTACTCCCAGCAGAAAAATATTTCCTTTTATATGCACGCTCACCAAGCTCCGCCCCAAAAGACCAAGAGCGGATGTTTGTAATGATTGGTTGTCAGTGTAACTGGGTGGGCTATGATAAGTTTGTGTACCAATCGTAACACCGCTATAACGGCTCCATGCTTTGGACGAATAATGGCATCTTTATATTCTCTCCGTAGATTTAATGCTCAAAAGACGAGAGGATGTTCGCTGACTTATGCATTTTTACTTCTCGCATAGATGTGTGAATAAATAACCACCCCACCAGTGCTGGAGCTTAGTTCGGATTCCACGTTAAACTGTAGGTCTAAGGCGGAGTGAAAAGCTTAACCATTGTTAGAATGAACAATTCGGCGAGGAATTAGTTATTATTACAACATAGGAAAATCTACTTTATCTTTGTGCATATCACATTTTCCAGCCAAGCCACACTATTACCGGATCAATAATCACTAATGTAATCGAGAGGATTTTATAATAAAGAAATTATAAATATATCCATTCCTTTATTTATTTAAAAAAAAAGAAAAGAATAAACAAAACTCTGTGTGTGTGTGTATATATATATATATATATATATAATTTGTACACGAGATAGGTGTACGCCTGGTGTGAATGAATTCTGTATTTTAAATGAGTCTAGAGTTTCATTGGTACGTTTTATTTCCCACTAACTGTGTACACGAGATAAGTGTACGCATGGTGTGAATGAACTCTGAAGCTGTTCTTTTTTCATTACATACAAGGACAAGAACTACCACAATAAGTAATGCATCCCGTGCAATTTATGCATGGCCGTGCTGCAGTTTAGTTCGGTTTCCACGTTAAACAGTAGGTCTAAGGCGGAGTGAAAAGCTTAACCATGGTTAGAATGAACAATTCGGCGAGATAGTTATTATTACTACATAGAAAAATCTACATTGTCTTTGTGCATATCAAATTTTGCAGCCATACTATTCCCGGATCAACAATCACTGACGTAATCGAGAGGATTTTATAATAAAAAATTATAAATATTTTTGTCTTCACTCCATCCTATGTTATTAAATAGTATAACGCCAATTGTGCGTACACGTTGTATAGTATAATGTTTTTGTTCGTGTATATATATATATTTGTAACGTTAGTTGCAAAGAGGGGGTGGGGGTGCAACGAAGGGGGAGAGGGGTATGCAATGAAGGGACTTCTCGCGTAGGAGTGTGGTAAAATTGTATTTAGTTATTGAACTTCTGCTTGGTTGGCTGATAAATTGGTACCCTAGGTATCCTAGTGTTTAAGATGCTGGTTGAGAGTCCGGGCGATGACATTTCAGCCGCTACAGCGATTCCACGTTAAACTGTAGGTCTAAGGCGGAGTGAAAAGCTTGACCATTGTCAGAATGAACAATTCGGGGGGATGCTAATCGAAGGTTTCCAATAAAGTAGATTTTTTTTTGCATGAAAGATGGGACAGGGACAATAATGTGGTAAGTTTTTATCATTTTTAACAGTGATTTAAAATTAATAATGTGTGTGTGTGTGTGTGTGTGTGGTCCTCACTTTCTCTCTGTATATATATATATATATATATATATATATATATGTGTGTGTGTGCGCGTGTGTGTGTCGTTCTCTCTCTTTCTCTCTCTCTGTATATATATATATATACACACACAGTGTGTGTGTGTGTGTGCGTGGTCCTCACTCTATCTCTCTCTCTATCTCCTTTAATAAATAACAAAATCAAGCTTTTAACTTCAGTAGTAATAAGCGTAATATTATTAACATTTGGACTCAAGCGAGGTTTTGCCGAAAGAAAGTACGAATGTAGGCCAAAAGGAACTTTTGCGGTTAAGCTCGCGGTCGGGCCTGAGGCGTTTTCTACATTCTTTCTTCCAGAGACGAATTCAAAGAAGGAATGAGTGAAATGAAGTGAGATTAGTGAAATGAAGTAAAATGACATGAAAATGAAATGAAATGAATGGTTTATTGGCAGACTTTAGTCCAATGAAGTTATTTAAAATAAATATTGTATTATATTGTTAATATTGGTTTTAATAATTGATTCTCTTAAAAGGAGAAAATTAATTTGCTTGAAATTTAAAATACCCGAAATTGATTATTTCTATATACATATATATATAGAGGAATGACAAAAGAAAATAAACACAGTTAATGTGTTTATTTCTCTTAAAAGAGAAAGTCCGTTTATATATATATATATATATATAAGGTAAGGAGAAAGTTGTTCACGTGTGTGTGTGTGTGTGTGTGTGTGTGTGTGTGTGTATTTCGTCTGAACTATTATTTTGACGATTGTACGTTTCATATTATATTATTTTTTCTGCAGTAGAAGGCAAATTCTATTTATTTACAATAATTAATAAACATATTGAAATTTTTTATTGTCAATTTCGGTTTTCGTTTATTTCTCGTAAAAGAGTCATTTTGCTTTGGTACGAATTAAAATAAATAGTGGTGTTTAGCAACTCACCCTAATAATGTATACCTGTACAATTAAAATAAAAATGATACCTGGCAACTCAACCCTCCTCTATATAAAACCCGCCTCGCTTCAGAGCTGGCAGTTTGATGATGACTGCGGCTGAATAAAGAACTCTCCTTCCTTCCTGCTTAGGTTAAGACTTAGCTTAGTTTCCCTTTGGGGGGTTAGGACGTCCCACCTTGTCCCCCAAAGCACTCCTCCTTCTCTCCTTTCTCTTTCTCTCTTAGGTTAAGGCAACCCCTTTGGGGGAGGTCATCCTTCCTTCTCCCCCCGAAGACCCCTTCCCCTCAACCTCCCCTCTCCCCCTTGGCTCCTTCTAAGCCAACTGGCTGATTAGGGGCCTATAAGACAACGCCCACTCGGCCGAAATCTTAGTGTGCACTTAGCTCCTGCCAGGTGAACACCTCTCTTGCTTTCTCTCCTCATCTTTCTCTTGGGGGATAACACCGCCTCCAAGTTTCATAACCCCTTGTTGCACCTACAGCATCCCCCACCCCACTTTGCATTATTGAGTTGTTGCATAACCCCTTCCCCTTCATTGCATACCCCACCCCCTTTGCAACATTGATCATTATTTCTTGCAACATTCTTGCACTCTCCCATTTTGCGCCCATACTACTGAAATACGAACATATAATTTTCAACTTACAATTCGTGGGTAGAGTAATGTGAGGGAACCCAAGCGTCCAATGCCCCGGGTTGTGTAATTTTGCAATTTGTTCCGAAGAAGCTTCCGGTGTCTGCAGCTCGAAATAGCAGTATCCCCGATTCAGCTGTGGAGAGCAGAAAAAATCACTTTTCCGTATGCTTTCGTATATATATATACATATATATATAGATAGATAGATAGATAGATAGATAGATAGATAGATAGATAGATAGATAGTAAAGAATAAGAGGACAAGAAGGTGGTACATTAGGGTGGATCGATTTTACATTTTGTTCGATTTCCATATTCTAATAGAGACAAGAACTTGCGCATGCATGAGAAAATAGCCTCTGCAAAATCTTAGCTTAATAGGTAATCATCTTCTGCCCCCGGCAGAGCGATGAAAATCATATTTTAGTAGTCAAAAACGTATTTTTAAACCCTAGCCTAGAGTCATAAAATTTTGCGTGTGTGTTATTTCATGCCTAAGCAACGATATAAATGCTATGGGAAATATATAAATGCATTATTTAAGACAAAGAGCTGATCTGAAAATATGTATAATATACATATTTTCAGATCGGCTCTTTGTCTTAAATAATGCATTTATATATTTCCCATAGCATTTATATCGTTGCTTAGGCATGAAATAACACACACGCAAAATTTTATGACTCTAGGCTAGGGTTTAAAAATACGTTTTTGACTACTAAAATATGATTTTCATCGCTCTGCCGGGGCAGAAGATGATTACCTATTAAGCTAAGATTTTGCAGAGGCTATTTTCTCATGCATGCGCAAGTTTTTGTCTCTATTAGAATATGGAAATCGAAAAAAATGTAAAATCGATCCACCCTATGGTACATGTTTATTAGTCAGACGTTTCTGAAATTCAGTTTCCATCATCCGTGCTAAAAAATTAAAAGTAAAAAAGTGAACAAATATAGTCAGTAAAAGATTTCATACAATATATTTATGCAGTCCTATGATAATAATTAAAAAAAAAAGGTTACATCAAATGTAGAGAGGCAGGATAATGGCTAAAATATATAAAAATTGAAAATACATCTTACCGGGTTATTATACGAAGAGGGTTTAATCTAATTGTATTAAGGTTGGGAATGGTTGAATGATGAAATATCCACGTTGGAAGCCGAAGAGAAGTGCGGATTTCTTTTCAGAGATGGTTCAGAAGAAATTATTTAGCTACGTTTAAGTTGAAGGCAGAACTATAGTCATTGATGTATAGGGATTCGAGGATGTGGAAGTCGGTTGGTTGGTATGCTGAATTGATAATTTTGAAATTGGTGGGGAGCAGTGGGTGAATGTGGAGGTGCAATGATCTCTTATTGCTGATTTTGATGGTTTGCTCAAAGGTTGTAATGTTTTGGTAGAGATGCCGAGATGGAACACCATTTGCCAATATCAAACAAGAGCGGCCGAACATCGCGGCATCTCTACCAGAACATTACAACCTAATAAACATGCACCACCTTCTCGTCCTCTTATTCCTCACTAAGCTGCGGTTCCCCAAGAACAAATCCTTCAATCAGGTTATATACATATATTTATATATATTCTGTAAATTATTGTGTGAAACGTTACTTACAGCATGTCGCCGTCTTCAAAAACGGATGGTGTAACATAGCGATCTAATTCATTGTTGAAGCAACTTCCCTCCATGCCGAAATAAAAGCACATTTCAATAAACAAACACGTCACTTGCGAAGCAAAAACTTAACACTATACATAAAACAGCGAATGCGAATTATATCACAAAAAACTCTGTAATCTATACGCGATTCCCCACTTACAAAATCACATCTTTGGAGATGTTAGAACACATTGTGGATTAGCAACCAAGCGAGATGCACACTGTGAAAAAATGAGGCGAGGGTATAATGGTGTTTCTTTTATATGGGAGGAGAATCGCTCGCTTTCAAGCGACGGAGGAGTAAGAAGGATCCTCCCTCATTCAGAACGTAGTGTTTTTATTGGGTGTGCTGCGACTGTGTACATGGCTTGAGCATGTATACGGGCAACCGCTTCAGTTTTACGCGAGATAATGTGCTTGATTGGTGATTTGTTCGTAGGTTCATTAATTATTACGTATATACTTACCTTACAACATTACAAAGGTTCCGCGCAATGATTCCTCATTTCGTGAAGGTCAAGCTTGTCGCCCCTCCTCTCGAGTTGGCATGGTGAATTAGTGAGTTGGTTCCTTGTGTTCTCCACCTCACATAGGCAGGTACGCCCGGTTCATTGGGGATTGTTCTGAGCCAGGAGTCTAATCTTCTTTTGAAGATGTCCACTGCAACTGCCTTCGTGTTTCTTAGGTCTTTGGGCAGCTGATTAAACAGTTTTGCTCCTCTCACAACAAAACTATTTTCTTTCAGGGTTAAGGATGTTCCCTGTCTCCCCTTTAATTTGGGAATACGACACACTCTACCGTTTCTCCTTTCCACCGTTGTTTGGAGAGTTATAGGGTTCAGAGTAAGATTAGAGACTAGTGTCTCCATTATTTTCCAAGTGTAAATAATGGTGGATCTCTTTCTTCTCCTTTCCAGTGAATATAGGTCTAGTTCGCGTAACCTTTCCCAGTAATTTAGTTCTTTGTACTCATTGATCTTGGCTGTGAAGCTTCTCTGGATCCTTTCAAGCTGTCTAATGTCTTCTTTTTTATATGAGGATGTTAGGACCGTGCAGTATTCCAGTTTGGGTATGATCAGGGTTTACAGTAGAGGAATCATTACATTCTTATCCCTTCGTTTAAAGGTTCTCAATACCTGTCCCGTTATTCTCCTTGCTCTGTTTACTGCTATCTTATTTTGTGTTTCAAATTTCGCATCATCTGTCATTAGAACCCCTAAATCTTTTGCTCTGAAATTTCCCTGAATTTCCTGTCCATTTGGGGTATAATATTCCATGGATTCTAGATCTCTTTTTCCGTACCGTAACAGCTGAAATTTCTCGGTGTTAAACTTCATATTGTTGTCTTCCGTCCACTTGTGGATTCTGTTTATGTCGGTTTGTAGAGATCCTATATCTTCTGGGTTTCTTATTTTTCTACTGATTTTTGTGTCATCCGCAAAGGATGTTACTGTGCTGTCCTTGGTAACGTCCTCATCTATGTCAGTTAGCATGATTGTTCCTTGTGGTACTGAGCTGAGGACCTCTGATTCTAATGAAGATACTCCCTGTACTGTAACGACTTGCTGCCACTCACTAAGAAAATTATATATCTATTTCCCTACTTTTCCTGTTATTCCCATATATTTCAGTTTATGTATTATGATTCCATGGTCACACTTGTCGAACGCTTTAGCAAAGCCTGTGTATAGTATTGTACATCATAGTTTTCATTACTTTCAAGTGCATCAATAATGTTGTTGTATTGTTCCATTAGTTATGATACGCATGATCTGCCTGACCGAAATCCGTGTTGGTTATCATTGAACTTTTTCCGAGTTTCCAGAAGTTCATAGATTTTCTGTCTAACAATTCTTTCAAATATTTGTGAGATGAGATGTAAGCGACACTGGCCTGTAGTTTTTGGCCTCAGATCGGTCTCCTCCTTTATATTTTGGGACTATGTTCGCGCTCTTTACGATCCCCGGTATTTCTCCCGTGTCTAGTGATCGTCTCCATATCCAGTATAGGCGCTCAGCGATTGCATTCTTGCAGTTTTTGATCAGTGTGGCATTCCATTTATCCGGTCCTGCCGCTGTGTGTGTTTGTAGTTTCCCTATAGCTTGTGTAATATCATATGTCGTAAAGTCGAAGTCCGTTATACTTCCTCCTTGTAGTTCTTCTTCAAAGAACGCGTTTCAATCGCATATCAATTTGTCATACATCATAGTTTCTGTATATATATAATTATATATATATATATATATATAATATATGAGAGTTCTCGAAAATAGATAGCGATTCCCTCAGATTTTTTAAATTGGATAATATTAATAGTAATAATAATGATAATAATAATAATTACTCTCTCACAAGTCCAGCCGCAGTAACATATGAATATAAAATTTAAATAATTTTTTTTATGTAAGAGTACATACATATGTTGTAATATGATTTTGTTATACAGTATATATATATATATATATATATATATATATATGTGTGTGTGTGTGTGTATATAAATATATATATTAAGGTAGGTTGATTTTCGCATTTTTTAGATATCGACTTTGGACTAGTCCTTTAGTCAGGGCTTAATATGATAATAACTGACAAAAAATTTCAGATCCCTAGCTTTAACCGTTTTTTGAGGAAACCATTTCAAAAATCGTCAAAAAATCGTACCGAAAAATATCGCATTTTCGCAATTTTCGGCTGAAAAAATCATGCTATTTTCCTAAAAAAAATCCTGAAAAAAGTTACAATTTTATTGAAAAAAAGTAAAAAAACATGTACAGAGTCAAATAGACAGATCCCAAGATTATCATAATTTTCACTGTAAGAGCCCTTAGAAGCAAAGGAAGGCCTCATCTGGCGGCTTTGGGCTTTGGCCAGAATGTGTTTGTGCCTTGATTCGAGTCCATAAACAGTATGGGAAGCTTCAAATGTCGGCTTCACGGCCCTTTCAACACTCTGAGAATGTGAAGGCAGATCAGGCAGCTCCAGCTTGGTGCCATTCAGCAATACTTCTTGAAGCTCCTGGTCAGAAAAGTCTTCTGTGAGAGCAGTTTCACAGATGCCACTTTGAGAAAGGTTGATTAGTTCTGAGCAGTGGGTAGCTTCAATGTTGATGGCTGTGATCTTCTTCAGCCTCTTCTTGGCTGGCTTCCCACTTCTGAAAGAATAATAATTAATTTATTTTTTATTCCAGTTTAATATTTAATCCCTATTAGTCTCAGAATTGATAAGAAAATGTGAAAAAAAATTCGATTATGGGGATTTATAGAACTCGGGCCTTTTTTTATTAAATAAATCCCCATAATCAAATTTTTTTTTCACATTTTTTTTAAATTAATAAATGCTTACCTGATGGACAGAATTTTCTTGAGAGCAGCTTCTCTCACTTCCAAGTCATCAGACTTCATCATGGAGTACAGCACATTCTCGGGCAGCAAGGCAAAAGCATTGTACTTCAGGTTCTTGAAAGCAACACCCTG
>JAJOZX010001197.1:745000-885000 GCA_023014485.1 Bathynomus jamesi | reverse complement strand
TCTCCCAGGGGCCAGGGTTGACAGAGATAGAGACGAAGTGGATAGGTTTGACGTTGCCTCCCGTCACTCGATGTTGGTGACGATGGTAGGAGGCAACGACTCCTATAGGCCCGATACGAGAGTGCCTGACCTTTTGGAGAGATATAGGGGCTAATTAGGTCCCTGAAGGCGAAGTCAGATAGGTCTTTAGTTCTAGGTATTACCCCTAGGCACGGTTTGGGTCTTAGGATTACGTCAAAAACAATATTTTTGAATAATAAATTAGAAGAGATTTGTGCTGAAGAAAATGTACCCTTCGTAAAGCTGTTGTCCGAATTCAGTGATCCTAGCCTTTTTATAAAAGATGGGGGTGCATTTTAATGAAATAGGAAATGCTAGGCTAGGTAGGTTAATAGACGAAAACGTGCAAAAGCTGTATAGGTCGAAGCCTTCTTTAAACGTTGTGGGTCCGGGGAACACGGGCCCGACGTGAAAAATAGTTTAAAACGCCGGCCCGTGTTAAAAAGTAACTTAAACGTCTTTTATTGTAACGCGCGTAGTATTAGAAATAAATTAAACGAATTTAAGGCGATAATTTATTCCGGCAACTACGATATAGTTGCTGTCACTGAAACGTGGTTAAAAACCCTGACTCGGGACTTGTTGGGGGAACTTGATATACCGGGTTTTAAACTCTTTAACGATATGTTACATAGGTTTGCTGGCGGCGTTTTGCTGTACATTCGTAATTCCCTTAGGGCTATCGAGGTTAAGATAGATTTTCAGGCAGCAATTAATGCGTTGAAATTATGGTCCGTAGTCTGTTTCAATTTTGTTGTTGTTTATAGACCTCCCGTTCAACTCTTCGACACCGATAGTAGATTTTACTCGCTTCTTGGTAACTTTATTGTCAATCGGAATAGTATAATTGTCGGAGACTTTAACTGCCCTAATGTTAATTACAAGACTTTTACTGGTAATGAGGAAGGTTTGAGATTGATTGAGGTCATGGAGAATAATTTTTTACGATAGATAGTTACCGAACCAACGCGCGGTGACAATATTTTGGATTTGGTGATGAAGAACGGCGAAAATATAGTCGATAGTTTAGAAGTAGGCGAGAGTTTAGGATGTAGTGATCATCAAATTCTTAGGTTTAAGTTATTGATAGAAAACAATAAGGATAGTAACATAATAGAAGTCCCTGATTTTCGTAGGGCTAATTTTGATAGTTTTGCGGATAGGATGAGAGTAGTGAACTGGGATAACTTATTTATGGGTAATGACACAAATTTGCATTGGGTGGCGTTGAAAGAAAGTTTTAGGAATATTGAAAGGGAGTATTTCTCGTAGGCCAAAGCGCGCTAGAAATCATGGTAGGCCAAAGTGGTGGACTAGGGAAATAGGCGAGTTCATAAACGAGCGTAATAGAGCGTATAGACTTAATAAGCGCAATGGCACGGCAGCTAACTTTAATAGATATATCGAGCTTAGACATCAGGTTAAAAGATCAGTTAGGAATGCTAAGCGTAATTTAGAGTTACTTATAGCTGCGGATAGTAAACATAATCCAAAAAAGTTTTTTAATACGTTAATAATCGTAAGCCGATAAAAGATAACATAGGCCCTCAAGTGGATGTTAATGGCACTTTGGCTTCTGACGCTCAGGCGATGGCGGGTATTTTCAATAACTTTTTTGCGACAGTTTTTACCGTAGAAGACGTAAATAATGTCCGCGACGTGGACGATATCGTTCCATTTAGTAGCGAGACTATTTTGGATGAAATAACTGTTTACAAGGGTGAAATTGCGCATTATATCGATAGGCTAAAAGTTAGCAAGGCTCCAGGCCCTGACGCTTTTTATCCCAGACATTTGAAAGATTTGAAAGACGTTATCGTAGGCCCCTTAACGAAGATTTTTAACCAGTCACTCGAAACGGGGATTATTCCTGAAGACTTCAAATTTGCTAACGTCACGCCTATTTTTAAAACAGGCGACCGGGCAGTAGCTAGCAATTATAGGCCCATTAGCTTAACGTCAGTTGTCGGTAAACTTTTGGATTCCGTAGTTGGGGATCCTATCATCGATCACTTAGAAAGTAGAGATTTGATTAATAGTAGTCAGCATGGGTTTCGACGCCATAGGTCTTGTTTAACTGATTTGTTAGAATTTTATAACGAAATAGTGCGCGAATACGATAGGCATAGAGCGGTTGACGTTATTTATTTAGATTTTAAAAAGGCGTTCGATACAGTTCCGCATAGGAGATTAATTGCGAAGGTCAAAGCGTACGGTATACGCGGTCAGATAGCTAACTGGTTAGAGCAATGGCTTCGTGCTAGGAGACAGAGGGTCGTTCTTAATGGTAGTGAATCGGGGTGGTTGGATGTAGGTAGCGGTGTCCCACAGGGTTCAGTTTTAGGCCCATTGCTATTCGTAATTTACATTAACGACATAGATGTAGGATGACTAGTAACGTGTCAAAATTCGCGGACGATACTAAAATAGGCTAAGGTTGTTAACGAGGACGATAGAAATAGGCTCCAAGACGATGTAAATAAGATTATGGAGTGGACGGATAAGTGGCAGATGCAATTTAACGTAGACAAATGTGAAGTTTTGCATGTAGGTTCTCGTAACAATAATTACACGTACACGATGGATGATACAGAGTTGCGAGCGTTGACGAGGAAGTAGATTTAGGCGTACGCGTATCTAAGGATTTAAAAGTTAGGAACTAGTGCCACGAGTCTTGCGCAAAAGCTAATAGGATGTTAGGCTTCATAGCGCGTAGTTTCGAATTTAAATCGAAGGATATTATATTGCCCCTTTACAAGTCCCTAGTCAGGCCTCATTTAGAATATGCCGTTCAGTTTTGGTGCCCGTATTTGCGCGAGGATATTGATAGGTTAGAAAGGGTTCAGCGTCGTGCCACGAAACTAATTCCGTCATTGCGCAACAAGCCTTATGAAGATAGGATAAAAGAGTTAGACTTGCATTCACTCGAAACTAAGAGATTAAGGGGGGAAGCTTATTGAAGTTTTCAAAATCGTTAATAACATCGATAACGTAAATTTTGATAAACTCTTCAGTTTCGATAATAGCAATACTCGTAATAACGGATTTAAGTTGCGTGGCAGACGTTTAATTACTAAGATCGTTCACTCTACCAGCGTTAATATGTTCAAGAACTGTTTAGATAGTCATTTTAAAAATATTAACGTTGTTTAAAATAAAAAAAACAATTAGTAACAGGAGCTCTGGGAGTGGTGGTCGAGGATGAGCCTGTTGACGATTAATGCCAGCTTGTGACATGCTTGCTAGCGTGTGATGCCAGCAATAAAATTTTAAAAAAAAATTAGACTAACACGAACGTAGATGTAGCTCGTAGAGTAAACTAACCCACTTTTTTTAACTTTACCTACTTTTTTTTTCTTATCCTCTACTTACTTGCATGTCTGTAACTCTCTTTACTTGCATGTCTGTAGTTTGCATGGTATGACAGTGAGTTAAGACTGTGTCTGCATGGTTAGTAAGCGACTATTCCGACTTGTCGGCAGTGGCCGGCGGATGATGATGGTGAGACTGTTTTCTCTTTTTCTGAATGAATGTTAACCCACGAGTGATAGGTGTTGCTACTTACTTAACCCCTTATTCTCTTCTCTTAACCCCCTATTCTTTCCTTTCTCTCGGGCTAACCTTAAAGTGGATCTTAGGGTCTTTGTTAGCCTTAGTTTCTGTAGATCTGTAGATCATGCACCAAGGAGCAACCCCTCTATCCTCCTCAGTCAACACATCCAACACCACGTTGAATAGGAATGGACTCAGTGCTGACCCCTGATGCAGACCAACCCCAACTCCAAAACTCTCCGTCACACCAACACTACACCTCACTTTCGTCGTAACCCCTCCATACATTTCCTGAATCAATCTGACGTACTTCTCTGGGACCATCTTCTCCCTCAGGCACCTCCAAACCTCTTGTCTCGGTGTCCTATCATACGCCTTCTCTAAGTCTATGAAAACCATGTGCAATGCCTTCTGTCCTTCCCTGTACCTTTCCTCCAACTGTCGTAATGCAAAAATAGCATCAGACGTACTTCGTCGGGCATAAAACCGAAATGCTCTGTCGACACCAATGAATTTAATTATTATTATTACTCTGTCACTAGTTCACCCACAACAAAGTATAAATATATAATTTAAATAAATTTTTATATGTAAAAGTATATACAGTATATAAGTTGTGATATGATTTTCTATATATATATGTATGTGTGTGTGTGTGTGTGTCGCATATTTTTTTCGCTAATGAATTTGTTTATTATTATTATTTAATATATATATATATATATATATATATATACACACACACACACACACACACTTGCGGCCAAAATTCTGGACACTTTCTCATTTTTCGTGATTTTTTTTATTAAAGTCGAGTATGGTTAATTGAATTCTAATTTTAATTATTTTTTGTAGAAAAAGTGTTTATTAAGCATTCCTTATATGATTAAGCATAATTTTATAAAAAATAAGCTGGAATATATGCACAAACAATAAAGAGGTACACGTCATTGGAAATATTGCCTCAGTCCCTGTGTCAATTGTAATGATCAATCGGCGATAAGTCACGCTATTTCATATAGCCAATCAGTATCAAATCACGCCACTTATGATGAACAATCAGCATCAAATCATGCCACTTACGATGAACAATCATAAAACAGTAATTTGGCAGCTGCATTTCATTGTGTTATTGTTAAGTTGCCGCGCGAATAACAAAGTCTCCTTCTACTATTTATCTCTTCATATTACTGTCACTGTTGTCCATATCCCCTCATATTAGGAAAGACTGGACACCATCTAAGCGAAGAATAGCTGTAACCCTTCGCGAAGAAGGTTACACATTCGAACAAATAGCCAAAAGACTCAGAGATGGGGCAACAAAACCTGGAGTAAGAAAGGTTTGACAACGCTTTCAAGATCTTGGTACAGTCAAAACTGCCAAAAGAACTGAAAGAAGTAGTAAGACAAGTGAACAGGACAACCGGCGTATTGTTAGATTATTCCTAACTGATCGTCGGAGGACATCAAAGGAAATAATGCATACATTAGGAACAAGTGGTGTCAGCATAAGTGACAGAATTATAAGGTGTAGGCTTTTTGACAGTGGACTTAAAGCAAGAATACCTAGAAAGAAACCGTACCTGATTGCAGTTCAGAGAAGAAAACGCCTTCTGTGGGCAAAAGAACACAAAGGATGGACATTAGAAGACTGGTACAATATAATATGGAGTGATGAGACAAAGATTTCAATTTTTGGAAGTGAAAGATTGAAATGTGTGCGACGCAGACTAAAAAAGATATGTTGCCTGAATGCATTGCAGCAACTATGAAGCATCCTATCAGCGTTATGGTGTGAGGATGCATGCATGGATGGGGTGTTGGACGCATTCAAATTATAAATGGAACTTTGAATGCTAAAAAATACCAAGAAGACATTTTGGAAAAGAGGTTACTCCCCTCAATTCAGGATATGTTCCCACACAATTCAGATGGAGCAATCTTTCAGCAAGACAGTGCACCTTGTCACACAGCAAAATCAAGTATGAAATGGCTTAAAGACCATAAAACCAAAGTGTTACAATGGCCTGGCAATAGTCCAGACCTTAATCCCATCGAAAATATGTGATCAAAACTCAAGAAACTGGTAGCAAAGTCTAATCCAAGCAACAAAATGGAGTTGATTGAATCTATCATCAAGGCTGGTTCAGAATCATCAACCCAGATGATTTAAAGCATCTAATTGATTCAATGCCAAAAAGAATCGATGCAGTCATCAAAGCAAAAGGTTATCCAACTAAATACTAGCATAAAATATATTTTTATATATCTGTACTTTCTGAATAAAAAATGAGTTTAGCTTGTTTCTTATATACCTATGTGTTTTAGTTCAAGAAAATGTCATAGTAACTGTTTGATTGAAACAAAAATATTTATTTTAATATAAAATATATTAAAGAACATTAAAATATGCCTAAAAATTCAATACTAAATAGTTTATGCGCAGCAAAGATCAGAAAAGCGAAATGGTCTGTCTCTATAAAAAGTGTCCAGAATTTTGGCCACTAGTATATACATATATATATATATATATATATATATATATATATATACAAAGACAAATTTTTGGGGGATATTGTTTCTATAGTGGTGGTAGAAGTGGTTGAGAATGTCTCTACGCAAACACAATTCAATTAGTTTATCTAAGAATGGTAGAATTTTTCTTTTAAAAGTCTGACTCGTTGCCTTCATATTACATAAATGATAATTCGTTTCATGCTGTGTTTATAGCAAGCAAACACCCAGATGATACAATTTGACATTTTTTAAATAAATGTCATAGTTTGTTTTAGATCAGAGTTAACAAATTGGGACATCTGGAGAAGGTGCTAGGCCTACAAAGTATAAGTTTTTTGATCAGATTGTTGACACGGGATACCTACACTTTTTATCTTTGTAGATGGCTCGTTAGAGTGTACAAAATGTCAAGATTACGTATATATATATATATATATATATACGTCAAGAGCTTGCATGTATGTGAGATTATCTATTTGTTATTATTAGCTAGTCTAAGGTAGGTTGGGTAGAAAAATTTCATGGCTCTTTTTAAGCAGCGTTCCTTCGCGTTCCATCTGCGTTCCGAAACCCGCCGTATCCAGTTTTGCGTATATATATATATATATATATACATATATATATATATACAGGCAAATATATACGCAATATATATATATATATATATATTGCGTGTATATATATATATATATATATATTATATATATATATATATGTATATATATATATATATATATATATATATATGTGTATATATATTATATATATATATAATACATATATACATATATATATACACGGCGTCCCAAAAAAATGTATACACACTTTAATAGCTGATAGCTCAATGATGTTTCTTTCTTTCCAAGTTAAACCCAGTAGAATTAATAATGGCAGTCAGACTAAGCTTTGAACAAAGGAAATTCATTCTAAAATGCTACTGGAAGTGTGAAAACGCAGTTGAAGTGCAAAGACAGTTTAGGAGGGAGTTTCAAACAGATCCACCAACGCGACTTACCATCACTCGAATTAGAGATAAGTTTGAAGCCGATGGAACTGTTCAGAATGTCCACAAGAAGCGTTCCGGAAGACCACGGACATCGACAAGCCCCACAAAGCAAGAAAGAGTACTGGAAACGTATCACCAAAGTCCAAGAAAATCTGTGCGGCAAGCGAGTCGTGAGGTAGGAATTTCAGAATCGTCTGTCCAACGCATTTTGAAGCGCTGTCAATGGAAAAGTTACATTCCAAGATTAGTCCATGCTATTAATGAAGATGATCCGGACCGAAGAGTGGAGTATTGCGAGTGGTACTTGGCACGATGCGGATGTGGATTGGACGAAGGAGTTTCGTAGAATACCCTCCGCGTTCACCAGACCTCACACCACTAGACTTTTTTTTATGGGGATACTTAAAAGACAAAGTCTACGCTATAAAACCTGCAACAGTCGCTGAATTGAGAGCAGCCACTGAACGAGAATGCACACAAATACCAAACGAAATGTTTCGTGATGTTTGCGATTCCATTGCTTCGCGTTATCAGCAGTGCCTGGACCAGAACGGACGTCAGTTTGAAAACAGGCGTTGACAAAACAATTAAATAATGTCTGTAGATTCTATCTCATTTTGAAAATGAAATGTATTTTAATAAACACTGCCTTTATAAGTATTTAAAATGTGTATACATTTTTTTGGCACGCCCTGTATATATATATATATATATATATATATATATATATATATATATATATATATATATATATATATATATATATGCCTATATATAAAGGCTACAGGGTCCTTTATTCCATATATGTTGACAGAGAGAGCATAAGAGAGAATACTTTATAGGGGCTGTATATATAACGATGCAGTGTGTGTGTGTGTGTGTGTGTGTGTGTGTGTGAGTTTCTAAGGCGACAGGCTGTTTCGACTGGCGGGGTTTCAGAAGCCCACCAGGATGGCACATTTTACTTTAAGAATTTGTTGTGAATGGTGGTGCCGCTCCAGTTAGCCTATTTATGTATATATAAGTCACTAAACTAAGGCGACTGGTTGTATTCTCTGGCTGCTTACCCTCTAAAGAATCTGTCTGACAGCCAATTACGCCATACGATTGGCTGGCACCTATGCCAAATGGCTGTGATGTTAAGGCCCCCACGATGGTTTGTGAAGATTCCATTATGCAATGCGATATGCCTGCGAGAACATCTTCTTTTCTTTCTCCCCTCTCTTTCCTTCTTGTGTTTTATTACCCTTCTTAGATTATGTTACCTACTCCCCCTTTGGAGGGTCTATTCCTAGCACTCTTCATGCATACACACATACACTTCTTAATAAAGACGTTTTGTTTTACTTTTTCCTATACATATATACAAACATACACACATACATGCAAACATACATACACACCTACATATATATACACATAGAATTCATATATATATATATAATATATACTTTTGTCGGCCTGATCTGCCAGGATAGGTTACCCCCTCTCCTCCCTTTTTAGGTTAGGCTACCCTCTCCCCCCTTCATGCATACCTCCCTTTCCCCCTTGGAGGGTCTAACCTCCCTCTCCCACTTTGGAAGTTCTAATCACCCTCTTTCCCCTTGTAGTGTCCAACCCACCCCCTCCTCCCCCTTGGAGCGTTATTGGTCATCTTGCATGCAAATGATTTGCACTCTACCGATTTGAAGGTATACTACTACTTGTTTGCAGTAAACCTCCCTTCTATTTTGGTGAGCTCTCCTACACCATACAGATGAATCCATGCCAACATGGTACAGGTGACATGACCGCCACGTGCTTCCTCATAGATGTGCTCTTGAGTATATCGAGTATTATTCCTCCCACAATGAAGACGGCCATGGGATGTGAAGGAAAAGGTCTTTTCGTCGGTAAATATCACTCGGCTCCAAAAGTCAAGTCCTTTGTCAACATGTTGCTGAGCAAATCGAAGTCCATTTTCTAGATGTTGGTGACTTAACTTCTTAATAGCCGGGTTCCGATGGTGTAACCCAGCTTCATCAGCCGCTGCCTTACTGTCATTGCCGAAACATCAAGCTGCAATTGTTCCCTTATGGCAAAAGTATTGGTAAAGGGATGGGATTCGGCAACATCGCAGATCCTCCGATCATCCGCAGCAGTTGTCAGTTGAGGTTTTCCCGTTCTGCGGTGATCTCGTAGATTCCCTTCTTCTTACCACCTCTTCAACCATATATAAACAGTTTTCCTAGAAATTCCAAGTTCTCTTGCAATTTGAGTTGGAGACAGCCCGCCCACCTTCATGCCAATGATTCTTCCCCTTTCAGCAATTTTTTGGTGATGATAATCCATTCTGCAGCGTAGTTGTTTCGATGAGATTCAGGATTAGTGTAAGCTTATTCTCAGTCACATTACCTGTTAACACCTATGTCATGACGTCATGTGTCACATGATATGTTAAAAGTCAGGAGGAATTGTTGGAATGCGGAAACAGTTTCGAAAATGGTCATTGAGCTGAATAGGATTGGCGCAAAAGGAGAGAGTGCAATGCAGTTGAAAATGTTGATCAATGTTGCACAAGTTATGCAAAAAAGGGGGAGGGAAATGTTGCAAGATATTATGCAACAAAGGCGGAGGGGATGTTGCAAGAGCAAAAAGGGGTTATGCAACTTGGAGGCGGAGTTATCCCCCAAGAGAAAGAGAGGAGAAGGAGAGTTAGGAAGAGAGGTGTTCGCCTGGCAGGAGCCAAGCGCATATTAAGACGTCAGCTGAGCGGCCGTTGTCTTAATATGTTCCTAATCAGCCAAGCTGGCTTATTTGGCTGAGCTGCCAGACTGCGCTATTTATTTAATTAAAGCATATATTCTGGTTTAATGCGCTAGTTGGCTTAGAAGGCTTCTTAGAAGGCCTAAATGGCCTGTATACGGGGCTCCAATAAATCTTAGCCCCCCCGCCCATAGCCTAAACCATTAGAGGTACAGTAAAACTAAACATACCTTACAAAAGGGAATTTAATCCTGCATTTAATGAGAAACAATTAAAACTTGGTGTTCCCGCGATTGGCTTCCAAGACAGCCTGAATTCGCTTTGGGTAGCTTGCCAAACGTGACGTGAATAGATCTTGATCGTTACGCAAATTTGCTAAAACAGTTTCAATGTGTTGCGTCATTGTATCCTTCGAAAATCGATTTGCTGCAGGTTCTTGAAACAAGAGACATTCAACCTTGTCCTTTATAACTGATCCTATGTGTTCACAGACGTTCAGGTCAGGAGAATTTCCTGGCCATTCTTCATTTCCAAAGAAATCGATCTCATGGTTCCGCAACAACTCTTGAGTGGCTAATGCCTTAAAGCAGGGGGCCTTATCGTGCAGAAGTGTGACCTGATCGACATCCATAACATTGTTTGGGTTTCTTAGAAAAGGAATGACATGCTGGGATAGAATAATATCACGAAAATACTGTCCATCCCAACTCTGACCATTTGGCTTCAGCACCCACATGAGCTTCTTTGCAGTGAACAAAACAAACACACCAACACAGTCTGGACTTTTTAATAATTCGCGATAATGTTCATTGTCATCGATTTCATCTGGTGTGGCCCACACTCGATCATTTTGGTAGTTGGGCTGACGTCTTACGTAAACAAAAAATTCATCGGAGACAGCTAAATGCATGAAATCATCCATATCCCAATCTTCAAGATAATGGGCAAACCACATTCTGTCATCGATGTTAAGTTGAGTTTTTCTTGGCTTTGGAAGTTCATGCCAGGGCTTTAAACCTTGCCTATGACGGTACAGTCGAATGATCTCACCACTAACAATCTTTCCTCTCAACACTTCGATCTCTCTAGAAAGTTTAGCAAAGCTGTTTTTCCGCTTACGCATACCGCTTTCAATGATGTCCTTTGTTTCCTGAGAGAGTGGCAAATTTGGGGGCCCAAATTTGGTTGTATCCATTTCATATTCATCGAAAGTTTTATTCCAATTTCTTTTGACGAAGTCCTCACTTCGCAACTTTTTGGCAACACATGAACGTGTTATAAAGGTGGCTCCAGCATCACGAGCTTCCCGAAATGTTATTGCTTGTATGAGATCTATCACACGTTGCCTCGACGAATCACCAATTAATTGAGAAGCCATTATATTATCACTTTATCAGGTAGAGTAATTTTAATACCTGCAATAAATAAAGAATTTTATATATTTTTATAATCACTAAAAACTATTTCGATATAAGTAAACATGTAAGCTGCAAATGGGGGTGCTAAGGTTTTTTGGATCCCCTTACTTTATTAATAACCCTCAAACGAATTAAAAGCGCGCACAAACACACATACACTCACCGACTGTATGCCCATAAAGCCCCTATTATCTCACACACACACAGATATATATATATATATATATATATATATATATATATATATATATATATAATACTGAATGATGCATGCAAAGCCCCAATTGCAAAATATATACGAGCACAACCACCACACAAAAAAGCATCACATCACCAACAATCTTCTAAGTATAGACTTTTAGGAGCTCATCCCATGAACAGCACATGGTGAGATGAGGGCTATGACTTTTAGGAGCTCATCCCATGAACAGCACATGGTGAGATGAGGGCTACGACTTTTAGGAGCTCATCCCATGAACAGCACATGGTGAGATGAGGGCTACGACTTTTAGGAGCTCATCCCATCAACACCACGTAACCGATATGAGGGCTACAATCAAGTGTCCAAACTAACACGATTGGTGGTGAAACAGTATTACACAACCACCATCAACAACCCACCGTTTTACTTACCAACTCCTGGTAGACTGACAAGGTCTCTAAATACGACCCACGAGACAGAGCTATTAAACATAAACAAATACGTTTATGGGGCCAAATCTAAAAAAGGCAACACCAATAGTTTTTATATTGAGCTTCTCGTGGTGAAACGAGGCCGATTTGTCATTTGGTGGGCGATCTTTTAAACAAAAAATCGAATAAGATAAACTAAGTTTAATACAAAAACAAATTTTCATCATAATACGTAATTTTATCCTTAAACTATAACATAAAAAGCATTAATATGATTTTTAAAACAAAATAGAAATTAAATTAGGGGTAACTTATTAATTTTTCCTCTTTTATCGAATTATTGTGTTTCAATATAAATTTATCTTTAAGACACCAATATATCTTTAAGCCTTATTACAAAAAATATTAATATGATTTTTAAAACAAAATGGATTCTATTTCGGGGTAACTTATTCATTTTTCCTCATTTACTTGCAGCCCTGCCGCGACACTGCTGCATTATTTTTTAATATAATTAAAACCAGCATTCACGATCATATTAAATCTTAATGTTGAAGATATCCTGAAATAATGAGGCAATATTATTTTAAAAGGTATAGACTCTTCGACGTATCTTAAACTTTGATGCAAAAAAACATTACTATAACTAGATTATAAGTTTTAGCTGGCATACCCCAATAAATATCGTTTTCTAAACGTATTTATATAAAAATGGAATTTATGGCATAATTCATATAATTGCACCTTCTACAATTCAATAATTGGATTTAACATGATTTACTGCATTATATTTATTGTAATTTTAAACCAGCTTTTGGGACATATTAAATTAAATTTTCTTCAATGCAATTCACGAATTAAACATTGCCTTGAGGATTCGAATTCTAATACAGCGTATTGTTAAAAAAACATTTAAAACGTAGAAGATTGGATTCTATCGAGCAATAAAGAATTACGGATTGCTTCGATATATATATATATATATATATATATATATATATATATATACGATCTACTAAGCCCTTTCTCATTTTATAGATAACTGAATACATTCATTTTAACCTGTCCATTCTCTTTGTTTGAGGGTATAATGTTCAAAATTGAGTGTCAAACGCGGCATTTTTAACCTATCCATCTATCTGCCTATCTATTTGTCTATCTATCTACATATATATATATATATATATATATATATATATATATATATACATATATATATATTGGTACTCATTCATCTCTTATACAAAATGCCTTCAAAACAATGTTTCTTTTTATTCCAAGACAAAAAAAATACCCGAACTGCTCATGTTACAGATGGGAAGAATTGTCTCGAAGGGCTGAAGAACTTCGCGCCCTGATGGTTTTTCTTCATTTACTTCATTTATTTTAGGTAGGAACGAATGAGAATATCTGACACGCCCCAGATTTCACGGGGCAGCCAATCACAGCCCTGTGGGCGGAGCCTAGGACCTCAGTTTGGCCGGTATGCAGGCCTACGCGTCAAGCCCCGCCAAAAATTTACCGATAGCCAATAGGAAGCTAGAGTTTCATGTATTGTGGGTTGATCACAATCCCATTTATAGAAGGGGGGCCCTTTCATCTCAGCTCATTTCAGTGTTTTTTCTGGAACAGTGCTTGTTAATTAATTAGCCATGAGCCAGCTACTTTGCTCCCCCGATTTGTTTGAAGATGGCGATGCCTCATCGCGCTCTGCAATTTATCTTTTCAACGCGGTGGAACAGAATGATCTTCTATCTACGCAAATTGTTAAAGAAATCTGTGACAGTGGGAACGAATTTCCCGTTAACGACTTAGAGAGTAAGTAGTTAATATGTAATTATACATATCGCAGTTCATTCAGTGCTAACTTATAAAAGGCCACAATAAATGCGTTTTGAAATTAGTTTGTGTTTATTCTCTGTCTATATATAACGTTTCAATCGGCGTTAACTTATAAAAGGCTACAGTAAATGAGTTTTGAAAAATATTTTTAATTACTCTGTTTCCTTCGTTATTATTTCGGCATATACAGGGTGGGCGGAAAGTAGCTCCCTATTTTGGATTGGTAAAAAAATACGTATATTATCCATTTATTTCAGAAGAAATAATATGAAAAGGTAGGCATACATGGTAGGTTTCCTCTAAAATTCAATGTGGGCTCCAACTCTTTCCACCAGCTTCTGGAGCCGCCCAGGAATGGCGTCCACTGACTTTAGCAGGAACTCCGGCGGGATGGAGGACATGACTTCCCGAATTCGGTCCTCCAATTCTTCCAATGTCCTCGGTTTGGTGCGGTAGACTTCTTCCTTTACCCACCCCCAAAGAAAGAAGTCGCACGGTGTCAAGTCGGGGCTCCTGGCTGGCCATTGATGTGGACCACGACGACCCATCCAACGCCCAGGGAAGTGGGCATCCAGCCACTCACGGACAACAAGAGCGAAGTGCGGAGGGGCGCCATCTTGCATAAATATCAGATCGTCGATGTTCTCCCATATGCTGACAACCGGCCAGACCTCGTTTCGCAACATAGCAAGGTACCGCTCAGCATTCATGGTGTTGCGCAGAAGGAACGGGCCCACAACCTGATCTGAGGTCATACCACACCACACCGTTACACTGAACCGATTCTGCCGTTTTTCAGCGGTAACCATGGGATCCTCTCCTGCCCAGTACTGGCAATTGTGGCGGTTGACAAAGCCTCCGACGTGGAACACCGCCTCGTCGCTCCAGAGGATGTTGCGGTAGAGATGGGGCCAGTCTTCATGCCAAGCCAGCATGATTTCCCCGAACTCCATGCGAATGTCGCAGTCCTCGTCCGAGAGAGATTGGCAGTAATGCGGCTTCCACGCACGCCAGTTCAGCTCCTTCTTCAGCACAGTTCGCACTGAGTAGCGGGAGAGTCCATTTTCCCGAGCTGCCTGGCGAGTTGACTTTCGTGGACTTTGTGCGAACATTTCCTGAACTGCCTGCACCGTCTGCGTTGGATGGGTCGTCGTGGTCCACATCAATGGCCAGCCAGGAGCCCCGACTTGACACCGTGCGACTTCTTTCTTTGGGGGGTGGGTAAAGGAAGAAGTCTACCGCACCAAACCGAGGACATTGGAAGAACTGGAGGACCGAATTCGGGAAGCCATGTCCTCCATCCCGCCGGAGTTCCCGCTAAAGTCAGTGGACGCCATTCCTGGGCGGCTCCAGAAGCTGGTGGAAAGAGTTGGAGCCCACATTGAATTTTAGAGAAAACCTACCATGTATGCCTACCTTTTCATATTATTTCTTCTGAAATAAATGGATAATATACGTATTTTTTTACCAATCCAAAATAGGGAGCTACTTTCCGCCCACCCTGTATATATATATATATATATATATATGGTGTTTTATTTGCACATTTCTTATACAGGTAGGATTTTAGAAATATTTAAAAACTTAAAATAGAAATATTAAAAACTATTAAGAATTGTCAACGGGTTCGAGACCCGGTGTCGGCAAACGATGTCTTAGTACTCTTACTTTTGAAAACTGTCAGGATATCTGCGTTTTTATTATAATTTTTAAAATTCGTGGCATTTTCTCTTATTGTAGCTCATTAATTAAACTTTATTTTTACTTAACTTTATAGGACCGATGCGAAACTTGATCGTGTTATAGCTACTTTTCGTTTTGATAAAAGGGGAATGAATGATACCGCACAGCCAAACCAGCGATCTGAACAGAGAGGTCGAGGTATTGGCTCACATCCGGTCCAACGAATGCCAGGTCACTGATAAACTAATGTAAGTATTTTTTGGGTGGTTAAGAACAAAACATTGTATTTTCATTTAATTTATTAAATGGTAGAAAACATGTACAAAGCGGAACCAGCGTCCATTAAATAAGCCTGAATGGCTACAAATAGCCCTTTACACAATATAGATATACAACTTTACACAATACAGCGGGTGCTAACATATGGGAACCTTTTTTTATCTGTCTGCATACCTTGTTGTTATTCATTTCAATGTCGCACAAATCGAATAATTTTAAAAAATTTATAAATCCCTTCCCACGTGACATGTGCATGAGAAATGAGAGGGTGTACATGCCGCACTTGTTTCTATAATATCCTTGAAGGCGATAAGGGTTCCACACAATCTCAGGTACGTGTTTTTGCTCGATAAACTGTACAACCACAGAATCATTCCAGGGCTGAGTGCCGAGTCAGTCAAAATAGTAAATTCTTTCCCTATTTTTAAAATAGATTCCAAACCAATGAATCCCCTCAACCCCGACAATGTCGGTGTTAACGATAATCCCGTACCAGTTTCTCGTAGTTGGCAATTTCATTATAACATTCTTCGCAAACACCGATAAATTTGGAGCGTGTGATTCGGTCACTTTTCATTACTCTCTGGAGTGTATTCGCGTCCATTTTAAAAGTCTGTAACCACGTTTCTGAAAAGGTCAACTTCTATTAGTGCTTGTGATTCGAGGTACAAGAGTACACTAATATGGACGTCTATAGGCTTGGCAAATTCTAACCTGACTGAGATATTCCCGCTCTGTTGTGACGTTAAGTGCGTATTTGCGCCAGCAAACAAGTCAGGCGTAACATCAAATGAATAAATGTTAAATTCTTCGACAAATTCTTTCTGCGTTACGCGAAACCCAAGCTCGTCACAGGCACCTGTATTATGAGCCAGACTACTATAAGCTCTCAGGCAGAGCGGGAACACAGCGTCTGATGAGTAGTCCGTATTCGTAGTCCCTACCAATGCAACGCCATTTACGTATAGAGTAATATTTTTAAGGCCGAAATTCTCGAATTTAAAGGCACTCGTTTTATATTTTCCATTCGTCGAGGCGTGGTCCTGCATTCCAGTTAATATCCTTTAAAGTAGAACTCCAAGAGCCACGTTTTCTAGTTGCTTCTAGGCCAACCCGGCGGGCACCGTGTATAGCTTGATCTGTACCCTGTTAATTGGGTATTTTACTGTGGCGTGTATTAAGTCTATTTCAATCTCTATTTGTTTTGCCGAACTTAATACACAAATATGTCTCCATTATGTAAATCACAACGGGTTTAGCGCCCTCTTCTTGATCAGACCCCAGATTTATGCAGATCTCAGGACTCGTGCGGGTAAGCTTCAACTTCATATCCATCCCGTTCATAAGCAGTTCCCCTGGAATGTGAAATCTGTCTGAAGACGTCCAAAACACTTATATCTTTTTTTTTAGAATTTTTAAATTTATCCCTTATACCATTTTCATCTTTAGTCGGATAAAAGCCCTGGGCAGTTAAAAAGGTGTCCTTCGCTTCTTTAGAAAAGTTGAGGACATTTTCCCTATAGGATTGTAGGTGGAAGTACCCTTTTCCTGCTGAGATGTTAACCTGATTTAAATACACCTCACACTAGCTGAATATGGAGTGTAAAAAGTTGGTTTTAGGGTACGCTGAGTACTATCATCGCAGTACGTCTCATCAAAATGGGCTATTCTCAGTTTAGCGTACATTTGCATGCAGCTCGGGTCAAAAAAGTAAGGGCCTGGGCTGGGTATTACGAATTCTATTGGGGCACTCGGCGAACTAATTGTGTTTAATGGGTTAATTGTAGTAAAGTCGCTATGCTCAATAGAGACAGTAGAGGGACAGTTTCGATTTACAGCATTGTGAACTACACGGATGGATAAAATGCGCCATGACGAGTCAGAAATAGTGCCACCTCTCTTAACAACTAGTAATCAGCCTATGATTCATGAGAGTAGTGTCCTAAGCTTACATCAGTTAAAAAAATGATCAGCTATAGGTTTCATAAGCTTAGAGCACTTCTTTTTCATTTCCTTTTACGTTTAGCGCCACGTGATGGTAACCCCTTCTTCCTGGCAGATCTCTTCTTTCCGCCACCACGCATTTTTCTCTTTGCATCTTTGATGATTTCGTCCCGTGTAGTTTTTAAATGTTTTTTAGAGCTTCTTTAGGCTTAGTTCCACCCATTATGTCTTCTGCCGCGTTAAAACCTGTTTATAACGCCTTCCTCCCTAGGTATCTAGCACCCCTGTTCAACAGTGGGACAGCGGTACGTAGTATGGATGAAAAAACTAGATCCAAGCCCACTCTCACGCTAGTATCTCACTCCTCGGTAGACTGTGAATGGCCTTCGGGTCATTATAAACGACGAAAGTGTAGTTTCACTGTTAAGCTCCCATCACCGAATGGGAAATTTTTTCCCTCAGTCGTTCTTATATATATCGAGATGTTGGTTAATAGATTAGTCGCAACATTCACATGAAGGGCCTTGTCATATGTAATGCTCAAACTTTTCCCTCTATGGTTGGGGATGTGTGCAATGCACAGCAGGCGCGCCTGGGTGTCCCCAACAATTTGTTGCTGTACGATATTGCTCTAAATATAGTACATGTCTGGAGGTGGAGAGATTTCACTCAATTTCTCCATCTTCAAATGATACATTATGCTGGACATGTCACGCTGTGCCTCGTGAAAGGTATCTCTTTGGAGAGCTGCCCTACATCGGCCCTCGGCCACAATTGTGAACAGCTCTTTATCTTTAATATTTCTGCTAAGCGTTGATTTTAACTTCAATATTATGCAGGTGTGGCTATGTTTACGACTTCAAAAAGTAAATCGTTCGTCAGGTACGACTTTTCAAGACTCTTGCTTAACCCCGTCACAATGTCCATGGCTGTATCATAATGGCCGATTCCTAGCGAAACATTTGTGCTATAGTACTGTACCTCACCAGACAGTACTGATAGCGTACGTGTACGTAGAGTATGCTTTCAAGCGTTTAGAAGGATGTACATAGCCCATTTCAAATGCGATCCGCTGCAAGTCGACACCACGATCGCCTCATTATATTTTACAGTGTTCAAGAATAACTTCAGGCCTAAATACACCTTAGCAGTCATTCACAGAAACAACCCCTGCAGTTATGGGCACAATGCTACTTACTGGCTCATACACCTACAGCAATAGACCGAGGTGTATATATAAAACATGCCCTCAACCCTGGTGAAGTACCCGTTAAGGTCAATGGTCGTGTTTTATGGGTTGACGGCCTAAGTGAGGATCCAGCCACTGGTGAGAAGACTGTGTATTCTCTTAACGGCTGCTGTGGCATGGATGCCCGCGTGCTCAATGTGTCGTCACAGGGTCCTTTATGGAAGATCCCCCGCCGACAGCCTCGTATGGACCCATAACCGTGATCAACTTATAGGCTCCCAGTTCACTCAAAAATCGTGTGGGAGTATGAGTTTGTTGCCCGGATGAAAATAGATGCCCAGTACAGTGAAGAAATAAGGGCCATCAAACGTTCAATGGTGTTGGACCCCTTCAAATGCGGTGACAGCTTGTTTGGAGGGCGCACAAACCCATTCAAGTTATACTTTGCATCTACGGACGGCGTGAAACTCCACTACTACGACTGCTGCTCTTTGTACCCCTACGTGATGAAGCACAATCCGTACCCCGTAGGTGCACCTGAAAAAATGGGTTCCACCATACCAACCATCGAAGAGTTTTCAGCTAACTTGAATGAGCGCTACTTTGGACTCTCTTTCGTAGACGCACTTCCGCTTCGCGATTTATGGATGCCGATGTTACCCGTTGTTATTGATCACATCCTGTGCGTGAAGTGCGCAGAGGAGAACAACGGTCGACACCACGATCGCCTCATTATATTTTACAGTGTTCAAGAATAACTTCAGGCCTAAATACACCTTAGCAGTCATTCACAGAAACAACCCCTGCAGTTATGGGCACAATGCTACTTACTGGCTCATACACCTACAGCAATAGACCGAGGTGTATATATAAAACATGCCCTCAACCCTGGTGAAGTACCCGTTAAGGTCAATGGTCGTGTTTTATGGGTTGACGGCCTAAGTGAGGATCCAGCCACTGGTGAGAAGACTGTGTATTCTCTTAACGGCTGCTGGTGGCATGGATGCCCGCGTGCTCAATGTGTCGTCACAGGGTCCTTTATGGAAGATCCCCCGCCGACAGCCTCGTATGGACCCATAACCGTGATCAACTTATAGGCTCCCAGTTCACTCAAAAATCGTGTGGGAGTATGAGTTTGTTGCCCGGATGAAAATAGATGCCCAGTACAGTGAAGAAATAAGGGCCATCAAACGTTCAATGGTGTTGGACCCCTTCAAATGCGGTGACAGCTTGTTTGGAGGGCGCACAAACCCATTCAAGTTATACTTTGCATCTACGGACGGCGTGAAACTCCACTACTACGACTGCTGCTCTTTGTACCCCTACGTGATGAAGCACAATCCGTACCCCGTAGGTGCACCTGAAAAAATGGGTTCCACCATACCAACCATCGAAGAGTTTTCAGCTAACTTGAATGAGC
This sequence comes from Bathynomus jamesi, assembly GCA_023014485.1. Lineage (NCBI taxonomy): Eukaryota > Metazoa > Arthropoda > Malacostraca > Isopoda > Cirolanidae > Bathynomus > Bathynomus jamesi. Next base: position 864,712 of record JAJOZX010001197.1, on the reverse strand, counting down.
GCTACTTTGGACTCTCTTTCGTAGACGCACTTCCGCTTCGCGATTTATGGATGCCGATGTTACCCGTTGTTATTGATCACATCCTGTGCGTGAAGTGCGCAGAGGAGAACAACGGTCGACACCACGATCGCCTCATTATATTTTACAGTGTTCAAGAATAACTTCAGGCCTAAATACACCTTAGCAGTCATTCACAGAAACAACCCCTGCAGTTATGGGCACAATGCTACTTACTGGCTCATACACCTACAGCAATAGACCGAGGTGTATATATAAAACATGCCCTCAACCCTGGTGAAGTACCCGTTAAGGTCAATGGTCGTGTTTTATGGGTTGACGGCCTAAGTGAGGATCCAGCCACTGGTGAGAAGACTGTGTATTCTCTTAACGGCTGCTGGTGGCATGGATGCCCGCGTGCTCAATGTGTCGTCACAGGGTCCTTTATGGAAGATCCCCCGCCGACAGCCTCGTATGGACCCATAACCGTGATCAACTTATAGGCTCCCAGTTCACTCAAAAATCGTGTGGGAGTATGAGTTTGTTGCCCGGATGAAAATAGATGCCCAGTACAGTGAAGAAATAAGGGCCATCAAACGTTCAATGGTGTTGGACCCCTTCAAATGCGGTGACAGCTTGTTTGGAGGGCGCACAAACCCATTCAAGTTATACTTTGCATCTACGGACGGCGTGAAACTCCACTACTACGACTGCTGCTCTTTGTACCCCTACGTGATGAAGCACAATCCGTACCCCGTAGGTGCACCTGAAAAAATGGGTTCCACCATACCAACCATCGAAGAGTTTTCAGCTAACTTGAATGAGCGCTACTTTGGACTCTCTTTCGTAGACGCACTTCCGCTTCGCGATTTATGGATGCCGATGTTACCCGTTGTTATTGATCACATCCTGTGCGTGAAGTGCGCAGAGGAGAACAACGGTGATTGTAACCACACAACCAACCAGCGTAAGCTCAGATGTGTATATACAAGCCCCGAGCTGGACCTAGCCGTTCACAGTGGTTATAGAATATTGAAGATACACGAGATGTTGAGGTTTCAGAAGTACCCAACCTTTTCACACCATATATAAACGCTTTTTTGAAGGATAAAGTAGAAGCATCAGCGGCTTATATTCAGCGTTACCCTGCCTATGAAGGTATACAGCTTGACCGATCACAAATTGTTAAGAATCCTGGCAAGCACTTTAGTGCCAAGTTGTGCCTAAACAGTCTTTGGGGGAAATTTGCACAGAATACCGGCAAAGGGAACGTTCATTTGGCAAAAAGTTATAGTGAAGTCTGGGATTATGCCAACGCTCCCGATAAAGAGGTTATGGAGATCGTGAATGTAGGTAATACTTACATAATAAAGTAAAACATCACCGAACTGGCCACAGACAGAGATCGGCACGATCTTGATCTTCAAGATCAGATCGTGATCTTGAAGATCAAGATCGTGATCTGATCTTGATCTTGAAGATCACTTTTATTATGGTGATCTTGATCTTGATCTAAGATCACTTTTATTCTTGTGATCTTGATCTTGAAGATCACTTTAGACTTCAAGATCACTTTAATTTCAGATTCTTAAATATGCCGCTATGCGAATGTCATTTGTTTTTTGTCCAAGCGACATCTGGTGGCAACTTTGTTCAACACCGACTGTTTATGTTTTCTGTTAGTTGGGTGACTTGCGTCATGCGTGGGCTCATGGAAAGTGTAGTAGCTGTGGAATTTAGGCTCGTAAAAAGTGTAATTTACTGTGCAATTATGTTAAAAGTGTTCTATTAATATATTATTATATATAGGCATAAAATATAGCCAATAGGTCCGTATTCATAATAAATTAATTCTAAACATATTTTATTTACAGATTGAATTTTTTAATAATGAGTGCAATTTTACAACTTCAACAGGCTCCCAAGGGAACCAAATATTCTAGGTTGTCACCAGAACAGTATTCAATATATTTAGATAACAATGTTGGTAATAAGGATCAATCTGTGCTATTGAACGGAAAATATTTTCAAATTGTCGAAAAAACTGGAAACAGTATCAAAGTTATTTGTAGGCAGTGTACTAAGAAAACTACAATTCTTTCTGCTGGCCTCGACTCAACAAGCAATCTTCTGAGGCACCTCAGGGTTAGTACTACTTAGTAACTAAGTAGTAAGTAGCAACATTAACATAATGGTTCAAGTCATATTTTAAGTGACTGGTGCCATACAAGACTAATGCTACATTTACATAGACGTCCATTTCAATATATTGTGCACTTCAGATATTAATAGATTATGGACTAGTAACTACATTAAAAACTGCCGATATCCAACTATAATAAAACGCCAGGTGTATCTGTCTTTCTCTCTGTCTGATCCATGTCTGTAATTTCTCCTATTTAGTTACTGAAGGACGAAATTCGGCTTTCAATTTAACATAGGATAAAAATGCACTGATCATGGTGAAAATAATTTTAGTTAAAGATAACAAAATTTTAGAATCTTGTTAAGTATTAATTTCAACTAGAAGTTTGATACTCTGATAAATATATACAGGGTGTTCAAGAAGTCTCTCCGCATGATAATAATTTATTTTCTTGTGCAGAAACTACATTCGGATCTTTTGGGTGAATATGAATCGGAGAAGAAATCTCGCAAGCGTCCAGCTAAAGAAGAAGATGCCAGCGGCAGCAATGCTGGCCCTGCCAAAATTGCCAAGCAGTCAACACTAAGCATGTTCCACATTTCCAAGCAAAAACCAGGACCACCAATATGCAAGGATATCCTTGAAAAGAAGATTCTCTCGCTTGTGGCTAATGGGCTCCTACCATTGAGCCTAGTTGAACTACATGAATTTAAGGATCTTCTTTCATGTTAGTATAACTCAAATATTTTGCTATTTTTTCCATAGCTAATATCTGATTAAAATAATTAATCATATTATTTGTATGAACATTAAACTATCGCTAGCCTAGCTAAATATTTTGATATTTTTTCCATAGCTAATCTATTGTATTTGTTTTAATTTTTAAATATTTTTTTCAGACGTCAACCCGGCTGTTCAGGTGCCATCTAGACGCACCCTGGCTAGATCTCTTGCAACAACAACTAGTACAATGAAGGAAGACATACAAGCAAAACTGGCAGCAGTTGACCATGTGTGTGTTACATGCGACATATGGTCAACTAATCACCGCAGTTTCATGGGAGTCACTGCGCATTGGGTATGCTATTGATTTAGTGTATTATTTTTATATAATTGATAAATTGACCATTGGTGATAGACTGATAGTCTGATAGACTTATAGTATAATCTTTTCAATTATTCGACATGTGTTCCTCATTCATTAATTTGGTGAGTCTTCATTTTGCTGTGATTCACAGTAATTTCACACTAATTCACTGATTCTGTCATCTGTCATTGTGTCTGATTCACAGAAAATGTGGAAGAGTCCATATTCACAGGCTGTGAATATGGACTCTTCCACATTTTGCTCTTATGGGATGGGTCACTGATGTGGTGGTATGGTAGGCGACTCATCGCTGAATTGCCTCCTTTATATCACATAGTTTCTTCTCTTCAATGTTTGGTGGCGCAGTTTAGCTGGTGCGTGTCTAACCAATATTATTAAATTAAGCTTAAAAAAATGTTCATACAAACATTGATTTTATATTCTTACATTACAGATCAATGATGACTTGTCGCGAGGATCAGCTGCACTGGCATGCCGAAGATTTCGTGGAACACATAGCTTTGATAAAATTGCTGGAATATTGGACAGGATCAACTCGGAGCATGGTTTATCTTATAGAAAAGTTGTATCTACAGTCACCGACAATGCATCGAACATGGTGAAATGCTTTAAAGAGTTCGGTGTTCGTGTTCAGAATCGTACTGACGACATTGATGAAGATGATGCAGATGAAGATGATGATGAAAAAGATTCAGATGAAGAGGTTATCATCAGCAACTTTCCTGAACATTCAGGAGAGCATGGAGAGGAGTCAGTGAAACTATCATCCCATATTCGATGTGCCTCCCACACATTGAACTTGGTAGCAACAACTGATGCAGATAAAGGACTGAATTCACCTGGACTAAAGAAGATAAAGCATTCTGCAATGGGAAAATCTTCGGCGCTGTGGAATGCTGCTGGTAAACCCAAGTCAGCAGAAAAAATACAGGAAATAACTGGCGTCCAATTTAGGTACCCATGCGTCACCCGATGGAACTCAATGTACGACTCATTAAGCCAAATATATAAACATAAGAACGACGTGAATGTAGCTCTTGAAGAACTGAATCTACTCATCCTCAAAGACAATGAATTGGAATTTATTTCAGAATATTTGTCTATTCTAAAACCAATTGCAGCAGCCCTCAACAAATTACAGGCAGAGAAAGAATGCTACTACGGTTGTCTTCTTCCAACAGTCCTAGTGACTCAAGATGCCCTCGCAAGATTGGAGCCTATCCAACCAAACGACCTGCGCTTGAGACACTGCATGCCATTACTGGCAGCAGTCGTCTCTGGCTTCAATGCCAGATTTGGTCATTTTTTGTCGTTGAGCACCGAGGTAACTGATGCCGTTTTGGCCTCAGTATCTCATCCGTATTTCAAACTTAGATGGATATCATTGTTGCAAGGGCCTAATTTCGGCGATCATGAAGCAATCAAGTCTCAAGTAAAAGACAAGCTGCAAATGGCTGTAAGAAATTGTAATTCTGACAGCAGTGGTAATAGTTCGGTGAACTCACTCATCATCTGAAGACGATTTCTTCAGAACTATGGACGGCTCATTCTCTGCTCCTAACAACAAGGAAGACTTGGAAGTCCTCAATTATTTGCAGGACACCAGTAAGGCACTCGACTCTTTAGATAGGTATCCTGCTATAAAGAAGATCTTCAAGAGGTATAACACCACGCTACCTTCCTCTGCACCAGTGGAACGGTTGTTTTCGTTTGCTGGCATGGTTCTTAGCCCCAAACGAAGTCGTCTCTCGGATGGTAACTTTGAACAATTGGTTTTGCTGAAAGCAAATGTTTACAGCGGTTGAACATTAAATTAACACTCTTAACTTGCGGTTTTTACCCTTATATTGTCAGTAATTGCGTACTGCAGTAAAACTGTAAAATTAAATTCTATGTAAAAAATGTTTACTTATATATGCTGACCATTCATTGATATGGGTTATGGACCTGGTGAAATGAGAATTGAGAAAAATAGAACTAAAAACTATATGTAGGTCATTTAATAGTTTTTTCTTTGCTGATAAGTTATGATAATACTAAGTTTTAAGTTTACCACCTGAAAAACTGAAAGGGGAATCGTCAATCCCCGTGGTTTAGATCAGGTGACATGGGTAGGATGCGATGCTTGTATTGCCTCAGCCCTCAGGGGAGTATTAGGAGTGATACTTTTCAGGAGTGATTAACAAAATAATTTGTTTTTGTTTACTCTACAAGAGTACAACTTTTTTCAATTCATATAAAAGTGATCTTAAAAAGTGATCTTGAAAAGTGATCTTCAAGATCACGATCTTGATCTGGATCTTCAAGATCACAATTTTCTGGTGATCTGATCTTGATCTTCAAGATCACATTTTTCTGGTGATCTGATCTTGATCTTCAAGATCACCAAAGTTGGTGATCTTGCCCATCTCTGGCCACAGATACCACACGGGTTACAAACATACCTGTAGCTAGCTTCACAACGGCCTACGCCTGCATCAAACTTTGGGGTCTACTGCACTCTCTTGGACGGAGGGTGCTGTATGGTGTACGCTGACACAGATAACTTGATATTCACAGCGAGGGAGAGTGAATACATGCCTGCTATTGGGGAATTCCTCGGAGAGCTAACTGATGAGGTCAAGGATGAGTATGGTGATGGTGCATACGCAGACTCGTTTGTATCAACACGGCCAAAAACCTATGGGGTACGGGTGAGGGTGGATGATTATATGAAGTATATCATGAAAGCTAAGGGTATCACTTTTAACCATGCGAACTGTCGAGTCGTTAACTTTGACTCGTTGAAGGATCTAGTGTGCTTGGAAGATGACGGTGACCAGCCACCTCAACTCACTGTAGGGACGCACAATTTTCGGGCGCAGTAACTGTGGTGTGTGTGAAGGGGCTTAGGGTCACGAAGGTATGCTGTAACACCCGTAGGAAGCGTTACCAGGTGCCTGGTACCTGTGATACCGTACCCCCTGGCTACCTTAATCCTTGATTGTATATGTGTATTGATAATGATATGTTTATTTATCACGTATATTTACATCAACTTAGGTTTCATTTTCTCCTTTGCGTGCTTGTGTGTGTGTACAGTAAAAGCTAAGCTCCGCCCACTGTAAGATCGGTCACGTGACTCCTGCCACTACCTGAGCATATCTCTATCCCTGCGTGCTCACTTGATCTTTGCATACCGTTGATCTCAGACGTGTATTCTCCCACATAGACGAAAAATCGTAATGGCTACCTTTAATATTGCGTGTTCAACGTTTATGAAATGGTATTCGCCAAAGTGCCAACATGTGGTGGATACTGAAAAACTCCCTATTCCCCACTCCTTTAATACTTTTAAGACTACATTGAGCCGTTCGAAGGACCAATATGTTCAAATACTCTACGGGTATTCTGGCGAGGGCATTGTAGGATTTCATAGTACAAACGATGTATTGAAGTATGTTGTAGACCTAACCTTTATAAAAGCTCATATATACTGCGAAGTAGAAGAAGCAAAACTTTCAGAAGATAAGCAACGGCTATGGTTAGTGGGTCTTGTTGATGAGCGGTGTGACAAACGATATTATGTCATGTTACATCATACCGACTACTCATACCATACGGTTGAGAATGTAAATCTTATCATCATGGAGAATCTTAAGTATTTTTACCACTATATTAATATATATCATGACGAGGTTTGTAGTGAGGTTGTGGCTAATGGGCTGTGCGAGTTTTTAACAGACTTTAGAGAGGAGTATCGCATGTTAAACAGAAAGGATAAATATGGACATATGTTTCTCTCAAATAGTGCACCGGATTGTGAAGATGTTTAGTTTGTGGAAATGAACGTCTGGTGTGTGATAAAACATTACAGCCGGTATTGCTTCATGTAGCGGAAAATTTTGTTTTTCCATTATAATGGGCACAATATTCGAACAATCCTGTACACGCTACAGCAGTTTATGGTATGACTCGCTCCCCCCAGCGAGCCGCCCACCCGTGTACCTCACCCCTCCGAAACACATGAGTTCGAGCAAACCCGTACACGTTTCATCAGCGTGACTCACTCCGCCCGTCGAGCCGATTCGTCCCACCTGTGGCTCATAGTTATCTCAGAGCTTGAACCGACTAGACGTGCGAATACGATGGAACTTCCTTTGAGAAGCATTCTGAACGCCGCGTACGATGTGTCCGTGACGAAGTCATTGCGCGTGTTCAGGAGTGAAACTGGCACCATTAACTGTGTACTTGAAACGACTTGTAGGCATGCAAACTCTGGTAAACGTAATGTTATTTATTTCAGTGTTGAGATGATTAGAGTCTTCGTGATAGTTGAGAAGTCGGGAGAGGACCGTTATAAAATACCTGCAGTCGTAGGTACAAGAAGAGAGCGTATTAATGATGCCCCCTCATATGCCGTTGTTTGCACGTTGTGTATAAATAAGATCAGCCATGCATTGATATACGACTGGTGTGGAAGAATGCATCTGGTAATAAAGTTCTAGTCCCTACGCGAAACCGTTTCATCCTCGACAGAATATTTTGAAATCGTCGGATTCCGCAAGCTGAAGCCTATATTAGACGCTCGTGTTACGGATATGATTTATTTTGACACGGTTCTTGAATGCGCATTCACCGCTCTGCTCGATGGATTTATCGAATGCAGGAATGTACATGGCGAGAATGGTCTAGGGCTCGATGCATATTTAAAAGGTTTAGACTCTTCGAAATATCCCGAACTTTTGTACAAAAGCACTTGAGCGGTACAGGGCAGAGCTTGCCTACACTGTTCACCCTGAAGAGCTATATCTCTATATAATGAGTAGCTGTCGTTATGACTTGGAAGATTATTTCAATTGCCGCTATGCAGAGTGAAGAAGAGTTCACGATTGAAAAGCTCAGGGCGGTAAGAAAAAACGCTCGATTGGAAAAGATTGTTTATAAACTTGTAGTTAATAATGATGTTGTGGTTAACGCTGACCTCTTTGTGCGAGCTTTTGATTGTATTTTATCCGTGTTTAAAGATAACTTGCCAGTCGACTGTAAAGTGGGCAAAAAATAGTACTGAACGATATGAATGCCATTTCTATCGAGTATAGGTATCTATATAACGTGAGCGGTGAAGTTCTGCTTGGACGGTTTTACCGTGTAGTACAAAGTAATAATGATGTGAATGTAGACTCGATTACGTGTGAGTTTAGCGTTTTGCGCAGTACAACATAAAGTATTTTGATATATATTTATTTATTTAATTATTTAATTGTGTGTGTATATATATATATATATATATATTTTCCTGTACTAATATACAATTGATTATACGTTTTATATATTATTATTTTCAATATATTTAATTATTTAATATAACTGTATATATATTTTTTTTCCTGTATTAATATATTGATGATTATACTAGAACGTTTTGTATAATTTTTAATATATATTTCTCGTTCGTATTTCTTATGCTATTATTATTTTTTGAACATATATATTCCATTGTATATTTATTTTGATTATATATTTATCGTTCGTATTTCTTATGCTATTATTATTTTTTATCATATATATTCAATTGTATATTTATTTTCTATATATTTCGTGAAATTGAATCCATTAATTCGTCTAAATAAACAGAATGATGTAATGGTGTCTTATTTAATTCTTTTGGTTGTACAAGACATTTAATTACAGCAAATGGCTGCCTTCTAAAACGGATTTCTAAACCAACTGTCGAAAAATATCTGGGTAGCACAATCTGCCAACTCAATAATGCACACCTGAACAAGCGTTCTAAGTCAACTGGCTGGTTAAGCCAGAATATATGCTTTAATTAAATAAATAGCGCAATCTGGCAACTCAATAATGTACATGTGAACAAGCCATTTACACCTTCTAAGTCAACTGGCTGGTTGAGCCAGAATATATGCTTTAATTAAATAAATAGCGCAATCTGGCAGCTCAGCCAGATAAGCGAACTGACTGATTAAGCCAAGTGGCTGATTAGGAATATATTAAGACAACGACCGCTCGGCTGAAGTCTGAAGTCTTAATATGCGCTTGGCTCTGGCCAGGCGAACACCTCTCTTCCTCTCTCTCCTTCTGCTCGCTTTGTCTTGCGGGATAAATCCGCCTCCAAGTTGCATAACCATTGTTGCTCAAGCATTATTACCTCCACTTTGTTGCATAACATCTTGCAACATTCACCCTCCCCTTTGTTTCATAACTTATGCAACATTGATCAACATTTTCAATTGCATTGCACTCTCTCCTTTTGCGCCCATTCTACTGAGCTGCTCCACCCGGGTTCCAAAACTTTTTGTGATTACTCTTTGGGTTAATCGGCAAATGGAAATTACTCCCTTGCAAAACGCAAAGGAAACTTTATTTTACTGAGCATGAGAATAATTGTTCATATGTTATAAACATAATGCTTGTATATATATATATATATATACTGTGCCCCATGTATAAGTTAAACACATATGATATTGGTCAAAGAATGGCTACAACACTACATAGGAAGCAAGCAAAACGCGTCACCATCAACTACTAGTCTAGTGCGAGGGATGCAACTGTTTCTGCTGAACGAACGCCTGAATTCTGGGTTCAGTTTCGCCCTAGGCGCAGCGTAAGTCGCCTTCAATATGCAGCTGATTTCGCAGTTTGTCGAAAAACTTGTCGCAAAAGGCACCAGCACTTTCTTTGCATCTTCAGCAAGCAAAGGATACTCCCCATCCACTTTTGTCCAAAATGTCTAAATTTTTTTTTTCTCTGCAAACTTACACTTCAGAATAAGATCTTGCCGCACTTTCAGGAATTCTGTTTTTACCTCACGTGAGTCACTGCTTTTCAAGGCGTAATAAGTGAATGGCCTCTTTTTTAGATACCATGGCTGCGTATTAAATATGCTTCTGTACCACATCGACTTGAGGAAGTCACAGACAACAAAGTGGCTGGACAAGATATTAAATTTGTTGTGTTCATTTTAAAATATCTCTCAAATACAGTGGTAATTATAAATGTGTAACACATTTGCAAAATTGTCAAATATCATCGTTTAAATGGCTCTGTTTATTGATATGAATCACTGTAATAGTTTTATTTTCTGTAATTCTCTCCTTTGAGGTGAGAGACCGCCAAGAGTCACAGGTGCAGTGGTTCAACACTTAAGTTGTAACGTGGAACTTATTAATACAAAACAATTATATTTTATCCTGCTGCCTCAATACAAAACATTCTTCGTTTCTAAATAATATTTCTCTCAGTGCCAATTGGAAGATATTCTAAGTAGTGACGTATGAAACCTACAGATTCCCATCACTCTGGTAATGTTATAATGTTATTAAAATTTAATATGCATCAAAACATTGTTTTTTCATTCATAAACCGCCTATATATGTATTTATATATATTAGGTTTTTGCTCTGTCTGTTATAACACAAAATATATCTGAATATATGTTCAATATTAAATGTAAATAAATAAATTAATTAATTTGGAATTTGCTCAGGGTGCAATAATGCCTACCATCTGCTGTTTTTATACAATGAAACTTCAGTTCGTTCAGGCTTGCCAATACCATGAACACTGTCATCACGTCCGAAGGTTTTTTTTAGTTTTTACAGGACCATTTTTTTTTTCACTTCATTGACATTCCCCTTGTTAATATATATCCCCTTCTTGAGTTTATATTTAATTATTCATTTATGTTTCCTTAGTAATATGTAAACCAGTGATGAATGGAAATAATTATGTTCTAAAGACAATGAGTCCACCCACTCATCAGCGCTCACTCACTGAACGCCAAATTCATTCATAAAATGTTACAACCGTTTGTAGTACACACAACAAATATATGCCAGGTGTCGCTATCTGTTCTCAAGAGTGTCGTAAGAATAATGAGCGCAACTGTACGTTAAGTTTATTTAACTCGTATAGTAAATATACTTGAACTCTATGGTTCTGCTCGATCCTTAATATGAGTGGTATACTCGCTCACAATTTATTAATTTCGGAGGCCTCGATGTCTTGGCTTTATTTGTCTTCTTGTTTCGTTTAGGCTTTTATAGACTCAAATCATAAAATGGGGGATGGTATTTCAAAGGGGGAAAACTTAATATGTAAACAGATTTTTAATAAATAAAATTCGTATTAATTATTTGAATTCTAAAATTTTTTTGGGGTTTTCCTACTGGATAATCATATATTATATAATCCTTGCATTGAAACAAAAAATTTTTTTTTTTAAAATCTAGTAAAATTACTTTAAGAATACTCATTTAATTATTAACCATTAAATCAAATCATTAAATTAATCCTGAAAATTAAAAATATTATATAGTTAGCACTGGAAAATAAACAAAGAATAAGATTAAATTAGTGAAAATAACTGCAGTATTCACTTCTATTGAAAAAGCTATTTGAAATTCTATTCAGTTAATTCCAAGTCAAAATTGAATGGAAAATAGTTCGCAAAATAAAAAGAATGTTTGCTGTATTTGAAACGTTCATTCGCAAAAGAGAATCCTTTACTTTTAAAAATAAGGAAAAGCTTTGAATGAAGACATTAAACTGTTACCTCGTTGGTTTCCTTTCTTGCTTACCGTATACAAAATTATTAAGAATGTTTTCACTATTCCTTCATATTTAAATCTGGAAAAACCTTTAGTAAAGGAAGATGGTAGGAGAAATCGAAATAGAAAGTCGTAGAAAATATAGGTATATTAGAAAATAAAAAGAAAACTCTTCATTTGCTATCTAATCCAAAATTTAGTGTAGCTTCCCTGTAAAATTTTAATAGACATATGTTAGTTTGTGTGTTAAATTATGTACGTTTAAGAGTTTGTTTTTCATTGAAATTGTAATAATGTATGGACCTTTTCCGTTCTATGGACACCATTGAAATGAGAGAAATTAATATTTTTTAAACTTATTTAAAATTTTTATTGATAATCAGTACATTTTGAATAGTAGAAATTTATTTATTTAATTTAACAGCAATGAACATAAATAAAAAAAAATATTTGACTATTTTTCAAAAATTTGACGATTTATTACATAACATTATCATTATTATTGGTCATACCTAACCTAACCTAACCTAAACCTAACCCAAACCTAACATAACCTAACTTAACCCAGCTAACATAGCCTAACCTATCCTAACCTGACCTAACCTAACCTCGTTGGTGCCCAAAGAACGAAAAGCCCCTAATGTATTGTATGTACATTATAGCCTGAGAGCTCTGAATGGAAGCTATTTTCGATCACGTCAGAGATATTTAAAGCATTGTAGATTTATTAGTAGGCTTCCTTAGTGATATAGGTGTTACACACTGGACAAAAAATCAAAGTTTCAGGGTTTGTACTTGAACATATTTACAAATATTTTCGCAACGGATCCGAGAAATATCAACATTATTTTCCGAACGACACAACATTTTCATAATGGCTGCCAGAACTCGGTGTATGGCATCAAGGGGTACAGTTCAAGTACTTTCCAATAATATAGACACAAAAAATCAATACAAAATATACTTTTAATTATTGTGCATAGTTCAAATCAATCAAAGTAAATATGTTTAAAAAGCACCAAAGATATCTTACATTCAAGGTATAAATCCTGGATGTTTGGTATTTTTGGCAACTAACATTCATATCACTAAGGAAGCCTACTTATACAAACCCCTATTACATAATGTTTACAAAACTGCTACTTGTGAAGTTTTCTTCACAAATATGAAGGTTAATGACTATTTCTTATTTTTTCAGGTAATGGATTATAATACAGTATATGTACTTTCTGCCAAAAAAATGATGAGAAACCAGTTACGACTCCAACAAAAGGGAGAATGCAAGATGCTTTTTCTATATAGAAGAATTTCAAAGACAACGATTGCTAATATTAAAAAACTGCATGCTTTGCCTCTACGACTTCAATTTGACGTTGAATCTTCACCACAACTACTTCTTGAAAATAACGCAAGGTGGCACAAGATATGCTACATGACATTCAGCCATGAAAAACTCAGAAGAGCAAAAGAGAGGGTTCAATAAAGGAAAACACCGGATCATATTAGTACCAACAAATATCAGAGGAGATCGAAGAGAATGTCAACACCGTCAGCTGTGAAGACCAATATGTGTATTTCTTGTGACACACAACGAGGGAAACTGATAAATTATTTAATTAGGTGTGCAGAGGAGTCCTAGAGACACATGGTTACATCGATGGAAGATACGACCATGCTTGCGAAAATGTCGGCAGGTGACTTAGTTGCCATTGAAGCGAAGTACCATTTCGATTGTCTTAGTAGCTATAGAAAGAAGTATAGGACCCACGTTCGCGCAACACAGTCAGCTGACATATATTAGTAGGATGGGCGCAAAATATATGAGTGCAATTGCATTGAAATATTGCATAATATTACGTAATGTTGCAAGAGTGCCCCCCACCCCCTTTGTTGCAGGAGTGCTAACCCCCACCCCCATTTATTGCCAACCCCAAAGGGGCAGAAAGAGAGAGAGCGAGAGAGATAGAAGGAGAAACAGAGGAGGGAACCCAAAGTTGGGTGTTCAATCGGCTGAAAGCCGAGCTCATATGGGATTCTTCATCCAACCGCCGCCTCTTATAGGGTGCCAAACAGCCAGTTGGTTGAGCTGCCAGATAGCGCCATGTGTTTAATTATTCCTTCAGCCAGTTGCCAGATAGCAATAATTATTTATTTATTCCTTACATTATTCAGTCAATCGCCTGCTGAGTTGCCAGATATCAATAAATACTAAATTAATTCATATATTAATCAGCGTAGAAGACTGAGTTGCCAGATTCGTCAGGTATTCCTTATTAAGGAGAGTTGCTAAATAACACCATTTATTATAATTTTTATGAGGATAGTTGTCAGGTACCACCATTTATTTTAATTTTATTTATATTATGGAGAGTTGTCAGGTACCACCATTTATTTTAATTTTATTTATATTATGGAGAGTTGCTAAATACCGCCATTTATTTTAAATTTTATTTATATTATGCAGAGTTCCTAATTCCCACCATTTATTTTAATTTTATTTATATTATGGAGAGTTGCTAAATACCACCATTATTTTAATTTTTATTTATATTATGGAAAGCTGCTAAATACACCATTTATTTTAATTTTTTATTTATATTATGGAGAGTTGTCAGAATATATATATATATATATATATATATATATCGACGTGTTTTACCTTTTATTATTTAATATAATTTATTTAAATTCATTATTTCTTTATTTTCTTTCCTCTTTCGTTTATCATAATTTATTGTAATTTGAAATTCACTAGAGAAACTTATTAATATCGTTTAACAAATCTATTTGTTTAATCAACAAAGTTATTTATTTTGCAACTCTTTCATTTCGTTAACAAAATTCAAGTTAGATAAAGAAGAAATCATAAGAAGGACAAATTTCACACATGAGATATTTTGCATCATTTTATAAAAATCGAAAACAAACTTTATAATTTTCCCAATATTTGCATAAATAACATTTCACGCTAATAACCGAATTTACAACCTGTAACAATTCTATAACGGGCCAAAAATAACAGACAATTTTATTAACATTGGCTACACAAATTTCAAGTTCACAATCTATTCCAACGATTCCTCATCAAAGTTCGCTTCAGAATCGAAACAGTTATTTATATAATTATACAGCAACTATCAGGACAGCCAGCATAGAAAGAACAAGAAAATGTTTATACAAAATTCCTGAACAGATCGCACATACTATTTTCAAGAAAAACACGACAAATATGGACAATAATCGTACCCTTTCACTTATAATTTCATTACATGATAATCAGCACATTGATAGTACCCATCACGTACGGTAAATATATATATATATATATATATATATATATATATATATAATATATATATATATATTATATATATATATATATATGATACACACAGACCGTGCATGGAACAAGGAACTCTTCTGGGATAATTAAATCCACTATAGTTTCCATGACTTCGGAGAAATGTATGACATCCATCATAACATAATTTATTATCTACACCACATTCAAACATAGACTCAGGGAATATATTGTAGGGCTTATAAAATTTCGAGATGAAATCCAAATATTTTTCTCTCTCTGAATAATTCGTATGGACATAATCGTTTGGTTTTATTTCAAGAGCTAATTTTTTTCTCTCATATTCCATTATTTTAATAAAATTTAACATCTTTAACTCTTAAAATGACAAAACGAAGTTTTACACCAAATTCAACGCAAGTCACATAAAAATTAATGACAAGAGCTATCGATTGGAATCAATAATATAAATATTCTCTTCCTTTGTTATGATAAAAAATTGTGTATAGTATACTGCATAGGCGTGTACACTGGGTACGCAAGGTACGCAGTGCGTATCCAATTTTTTTTATTAAATTTAAACATTTTAATTTTTTAAAATATTGATGAGATGCTATTATAAATACCAATAAATTTTATAATTTTTTCAGTATACTTAAGCAATACAAAGTAAAATTAAGTGAAACTTCCTTGTTTTCTCATGTGCTTTCTTACAAGGTACGCTCTAAGAATAGAATGTACTTGCATAGGAATATGAACCTTAAGTGCTGGGCGGTGCTTAATAAATACTGCCTTACTATTGGCCGAAAAATGTCCTGGGATACGCTGGAGTGTTTCAGCGTAGTTTCAGAAAATGCGAAGTGGCGTTGATGATTGTGTGGCAAAGGCGAAACATTGCAGGCCATTGACTGCTGATGCAGAACCAAAACGAATAAGAAGCACAGACTGATCGGCCAGATTTGGAAGTGAAAAGACTTTATTTAGAAATCATAGATACGGTTTGCATGCAACTTACTGCTCGAATTGGAAATCTGTCACCACTGAAATTTTTGGAACTTCTGAATCACGAAAATTTTCTAAAATTTAGCCACGCATTCCCTGATGAAATTCTTAAAACCTTTGCGGAGTTACACAGTAGATCTTTTGATTTTATAAGACTGAAAAATGAACCAAGTGTCCTATACTCATATGAAGAATTTCAAGGACAATATCCCTGCCATATTGCAAAATTCTTGAGTTTCAACAACTTGAGCATGCCTGAACTTGAAGAACTCGTAGAGTTAGTACTAACCATTCCCTTTACAACTCCATCATAGAAAGATCATTTTCGGATTTGAGGAGAATTAAAACGTATCTAAGAAGTACAATGGGCGAAGAAAGGCTGTCATACTTAGCCCTTATGAGCATCGAAAATGAGTTATTACTGTAGTCCAAATGAAATATGACCCATCATTCTACGATTCAGTAATACATGAATATTCCACTAAGAATCGTAGGGTCGATTTGAAATATCGATAAAAATCGTGCTGTCGCATATAAATAGTTAAATATATACCGTATCCAGTGTCCACCCCATCATCCAGATTTGGTAAGTACCGTTACTACCGTACCAAGGTCATAATTTATTATAGTTTATATCATCGTTATTTCTTGAAAATTCTTGCATAATAAAACTATATATATATATATATATATATATATATATATATGAAAATTATTTCACGAAAGTAACACGTGAAAAGTATTTATGATGAATAAAACCACGAAGGAAAGGAAACACAGATGGTGCTCAAGCGCTTTCGTCTAATGACATCCTCAGTGTTCCTGAGGATGTCATTAGACGAAAGCGCTTGAGGACCATCTGTGTTTCCTTTCCTTCGTGGTTTTATTCATTATATATATATATATATATATATATATATATATATATATATATATATATATATATATATTGGCAGCAGCGTACCCGATTGCGAGCTCCACCGCATCCGTCTGGCTATACTCGAAAATAGGGTGGGGTGAAAATATTAAACCATCTTGCCTCACTCATGATTTGGTGTATTGACCTTCTAGAAGTTCTAAAAAGATATTTTCTTTTTAGGACTCTCCACCTGCCGCATTTTTGCCGAAAACAAAATAGCGGAAAGTCATATTTTGAAAGACCCCTAGTATAATATTTATCGGTTTTTGATAGAAGATATCGCGTTATATTGTAAGTTATTTGGTTATGATTATGATAACGAGTAAATATATTCACACAACACAAGCGGTACTTACTAATCACCAACTACATAAGAACACACAGATGCTTATCTAAACATCAGTCTCACTCGAGGACAATGACATCTTGCATATGGCTGATAAGGGATCGGGGTAGGAGCCGCATGATGCATATTGTAGCATGGGTGGCTACAAAGAATTGAATAGAATATGTTTACATTTTAGTTTTTGAGCTTATATATAAATTGTTTTAACTAATTCCGTGGTTTGTATTTTTTCAGATTTTCATAATGTGATATTTCTGTAGAAATTTAAACTTAAATCTAAATATGGCAAAATCCCTACTAACTAGAGAGTCGGTGAAGCAACATTTTCTGTTCGAAATTCCAATTGAATTGCCACATAATGTCTTACCCTCTAATATGCAGGTTGGGAGGTATTTTCTTCTACTGAAGAAAGGCTCATCTGCAAAACTGACAAATAATATTATTCTCGAAATAATAGCAGAAGCATTGGTCGAAGTGTGGAAACGTTCATCAATACCCTCAATAAGTAAAAAATCCATAACCAACAAGGTTACGCAACTCAATCGATCCAAAAGCAGTGCGAAGCTTATGGAATTGTACAAAAAATTATTGGTATAACTCTTTAACATTTGTGCCTGTAAATGCAACTTCGTTTCACACCAAGATTTTGGCTGCCGAAAAGCAGATGTAAAGAAAAACATATTATTTGTGTTTGTCCAAAAAAATCAAGAATACTCAAAGAAGAACTGGAATTCCATGAGGATCAGAGTACTATGCGAAATTTGGTGATTGGAGGTGTGGATGTTACCCTTTCAAGATCTATAGCAAAAGGAAATGCAAGAAAGTTGAAGGAGCAACAAGGAAGTAAGCGAAGAAAAATAATCATGCATGACGAATTCGAACAGGTAGTCATTGATGATGTGCTTTCACCTAATACTACTACTGATCTCTCTAGTACCGAAGAAAGTTCAACAACTGAGTCTGAATATGAATGCTCCAACATTCAAATGAGAGCCCCTTTACCCATTCTCGCCATGGAAGCCGACAGATTTGGTGTTTCAGATAGGGCTGCATCGGCCATTGCTTCAGCTACTTTGGTGGATTTGGGTATCATTACCGAAAAAGACAGTGACTTTTTATTGATCGAAGTAAGGTGAGAAGAGAGAGACAGGAATTGAGAAAAACATTACAAGTTGAAGCTGCACAAAGTTATGGTGATGTTAAAGCTTTATATTTTGATGGGAGAAAAGACAAGACGTTGGTAAAGACAAATAAAGATGGTAAATGGTACCAGGATATAATTGTTGAAGAACATTATGTACTATTGAGTGAGCCTGGTGGAGAATACCTTAACCATTCGAGCCATACCTAAATCTGGAAAAACAAGTGATGTATCTGAATCGTTGTTCGCTTACTTGAATGAAGTGACACTAAACCAGAATCTCCAGGTGACAGGGTGCGACAATATGAATGTCAACACTTGGTCTAAAGGTGGTCTAATCCATTTCATCGAGCAGAAACTGAACCGACCATTGCAATGGAGCATTTGTATGTTACATACAAATATACAAATGAACTTCCCTTAAGGCATCTGTTTGAGCGATACGACGGGAAAACAACTGGGCCAAGATCATTCAGTGGATCTAATGGTAATGCTCTTAAGACTTGCCATGAGATGCCTGTGGTAAAGTTCTCCCCAATTACGGATGGGGCCGATAGCATCCCAGTTCTCACAGATGAGCTCATAGAAGATTTAAGTAATGATGAACAATACATGTTCAGAATAATTGTGGCCATAAGTGAAGGATATGTTGACGAAGCCTAGAGAAACTCAAACCTGGTCCACTTAACAGCTCTAGATGGTAAACTCTAGCTACCAGACTATGTCGTTACTAGGTTTCCCAAAAGAATCCCTCCAGAGAGTTTCGTAGCCTTGTTCTGTTCATAGTAACAAACTATGGTCCTAACTGGTTCAATATAAAATTTAAACCCTATCTGCCTGATGGACCCAAACATATCTTTGATGCGATAAAAAAGTTCAACCTGTTACTCCAAGATATACAAAAAGTTGTCCAACCTTACAGTATGTCTCACGGAATGCCTATTTTGCTCACTCAGAAAATATTCTTCTGTCAATGCTGTCAGATAATGAGCAAAACTGCACAAAGTTGCAATCGATCGAATAATACAGACAAGAAAGTTTAAGGAAGCCAATACAAGGAAAATCAGAGAATTTAGAGTACCAGAATTGAACTTCAAAGCATCACATTGGACAGACATCATCTTCTGTGAGAGGATTGATATCAGTGAACCACCACTCACTTCTAAATTGTGTGATAAAAATTGCTCGAGTACGAAACAAAATGTTTCGAAATTGAGCAATACCCCATTCACACACAGAACGTCAGAAGAGCCGTGAAGTTGGTTACAGATGCATCAGTATCAGTAATATCACAGGAATCAAGAGACGGATTTATTAGGTCAAGAATAAAAAGTCGCTTTCTGCTTCCCTCACTTGAAACCAAAAAGGGATCTGATGTCTCTCCTGAAAAAATAATAATATTTGAGATGAGCGGGTTTTATATCGCATTCAAATGTAATTGATTTACGGCATCCAACCAAGTGAGACCAGATACAATTTTATTTCAATACAATGTATGCACAATGGTGTTTTTTAAGTATTGTTTTGCATTTTAAAGCGTTTTTCTTCAATTATTTTTTTGATAGAACGCTTAGTTTTTATGTTATGAGCATATTTTTATTGATGGACAACCAGCTGATGGCCATTTTGCTTTTATGTAAAAATGCAAGAGATGGTTTGAGTTACAAATATTAAATGACTGAATACATCATTTTTATGTTCTAATACACCAAAAAAGAAGTGAGGCAAATAAATTTGAAATAAAAAGTTGTGTTTCACTCCGCCCAACTGTGTAGTATGACTTTTTTTAATCTGATATAAATTTATTTAATTTTTTATCTATCCCCCGAATGTTTCTTTTACACCTGCAAGTATACTCGAAATAAAACACATTTTCGTTCGGCAAATTCCTGTTTACCTTATATTTTAGTGATTGTAGTCGATTTCACTCTGTCGTCATGTCGTCCTTATTTGTTTCAATACTAGTAGTCGTGCAGTCGTTAACTGCTTCCAGTGCTAGTTGTCGTGTAGTCGATTCCCATGCGTAAAGTTAAACTCGATGTTGTTGTTGTGGTTGGTTAGCCGATCAGCCCACCCTGATCGAGCAAGCCAGCGGCACGCAGGTAACAGATCGCCCTCTCCGGAATGGACCAGAGGTTCAGCGCACTAGTGATGTTGTGTTGTGTTCTATGTGCTAGAGCGGTAGAGTCTGTCATAATGTGTTCAATTGTTTGTGGTGTGTCCTGGCACAGGTGGCAGGTGTAGTCTGTGGAGTTGTCTAGTCTGTGTTTATATGTCTGTAAGTTGGGGTGATGTCGACATCGGGATCGTGCTAAGTTAACTCAATCCGATCTGCTCAGGCTGGTCTCTGACCTGTCAGTGGGTGGCGGCTTCGCACCTAGGAATGCATTCGGACCGAGTCGTGTCAGTACTTTGTGGGTTACGTGTGTGTGTGTGTGTGTGTGTGTGTGTGTGTGTGTGTGTGTGTGTATGTGTTTTTTCTACTGTGTGATGTCTGTGGGGCGTGGTATGGAATGGAGTATTCGGTTATAATGTCTCTCTAGTGTTACCTTAATGGCGCTAGGTGTTGGTGCATGATTGTACATGTAGTGGCAAGGGTGTTGTGGGTTAGTTGTCGCTGCTGCCATGAATTGTGTTCCCCTCGTGTTTAAATGTTCCCTAACTTTCAGTATTTTAGTTTCTGTTTGCAGGTTTCTATTGCTGTTTTTTGAGTACATCCTGTAATGATACGAAGTACGTCGTTTTGTATTGTCTGTAAGGTGTTTATGTGTGTGTTTGAAATAATGGCTGCCCAGCATGAGCTAGAATAGTCCACAACTGAGTGAATATATTGTTTGTATATGAGTGATGTTGTTTCCTGCTGGTGTCCAAAGTTTGTGCCTGTTAGTACCCAAAGCGTGTTAAGTCTTGGCGTACATTTTTTTTAATGTCCTGAATGTGGTTTGCAAAAGATAATGATGTGTTGTATGTGACCCCAAGAATTTGGTCCTGTGAGTGTGTGGAATGTTAGTGTTGTTTAGTGTAAGCTGTGGAGTTATCTGGTGTTCTTTTGTATTGCTTGTTAGCAAGGTGATGGTTGATTTTGTGGACGCTACTTTGTGTCTATTGTGTGTGAGCCAGTTTAAGTGACTTATCTTTGCGTAGTGATTAACTAGAATGTGAGCTTGCTGTGTATATGTTGGGATATTCTTTTGGCTGCGACAGATAGCAGCGTGTGAGGTGTGAATGCCGCTGTTAGAATGGGTAATGCTGTTTACGGTCTTGTATAGCCTGGATGTACCTGTGGAGTGGTTTAGTGTTGTTATGAATTCCCTAAATGTTTGTTTGTTTTTCTTTAAGTTTGTTGTTTATTTCTATGTTGAGCTGTTGTATCTGCTGTTTTATGGCTTCTATTTGTGGTGTTTGTGTGTTATGTTTGAGGTTATTACGTTGCCTTATGAGGTGGGCTATTTCCCTCGATTTTCTTGTAGCCTTCGAACGTTGTCATTCCTTGATGCTTACTGCTTTTTTTCAGCGACTATTCTTCGTATAATCTCTTCAGCAAGCAAATCTTTCGGCGCATACATAAATCTTCTTTCTTCTTTCTTCAACCTGATAACGCCTTCCTCTCAAAAATTTTATGGGTGAAACGGCGGAATACTTGATAAATAAAAACGTAGCTGGGACACACCTGACACCATTATTGTATTACGAATGAAGATATTCTTGTGATTAGTGATTTTATCTTGGTGTTTTTTCCTCATACCATGATTTTATTGTTATCATCGTCGTCGGTCTTCTCTTCGGGGCTGTAGATTCGTACCTATTCACAGACGTGTTACCCAAATGGTAAGGGTTTAAATGACTAAATCGATTTGCTATGTACATTAAGTTTTATTTAACTCGTATCAGTGGCGGCTCGTGACTAAAAATTCTAGGGGTGCTGTCTCTAAGAATGGGTTGAAATAATTACTGAAATAAAAGGATGAGCATTGAGCAATGAATAAAAGTTTCAAAAGTTATTGAAAAAGTTATTCAGTGAGCTCATCCTTATATTGTTCTTGATTATTTCAATTGTAAATAAAAAATTTAGGGGTACTGCAGTTCCGCAGTGCCTACCGACGAGCCGCCACTGACTCGTATAGTAAATATGATCGAACTGCATGGTTCTCCTCGATTCTTAATTTGAGTGGTGTATTCACTCAAAATTTATTAATTTTGGAGGCCTCGGTGCCTCGGCTTTATATCTATCTTCTGTCTTGCACTTAGGATTTTTATGTACTCAAATCATAAAGTCGGGGATAGTACATGAAAGAGGGGAAATATTTAATGGGCAAAAAGATTCTTAAGAAAGAAAATGTGGACTGGTATCAGTGCCGCTTACGCTTGTCAGTTTCGTGCTCCTTCTTATTAAAATTAACAGTGTTTAAAGTATGTTAACCACTGTGTTAGTGTTCCAACAAAATTGTAAAGGTGCCAAGATTACACAGTTGCAAACTCATCAGATAATTTACATTACTTAACTACAGTAATAATGTTACATTAAAAAATATCTTCAAATTTTTCTCGCAGCATCCGGCACTACCTTCGTAGTCCTACAGGGTCACAAGCTGTACCCATGACCATGAAATAACAAACATACAAACAAACATTTGGGCGATCCTATAGACATAACAACGAACAAGTGAATAAACTTTACACAAATGGCGAAAAGAAGAAACAAAAATCAACAACAAAAATAACAATAGACATCTCCCATTTCCTCATCAAGAGGAATCTCTATGAGGGAATAGAAGAAGGGTATGCCTTCTCCCTCCACATCAAGCGCTGCTTCCTCGACCTCCGGAGAGATCTTCCGTTAACGAATCAAGGAATTCAAAGCAAATAAAATACGGGAATATCAAACAATAAACAGTTTGCTTTATATATGGCATCGTATCTATCGTTTATCCTAAGCTGATTGTCAGAAAAGGATGAAAGAATAAACAAAATAGAAGAAAACAAAGAACTAAAACAGTGTATGGACGCTCTTAATGAGATCGTATTCACGATAGAGAATCAACTACAAAATCAGATAATAGAAAATAAAAGGTTCAACAGCAACCTCAAAAACATATACTTTATCACTGGACCTGGAATCTCTCAAGGATCCCCAAGAGAAAACTCTAATGAAATTGTCAGAAACGCAATGAAAAAAACATCGTATAAACATTTCTAAACACGTTATTACAGAGAGTATTATTCCCGTAAAAATATAGAGAGGGGCGAGGGGGGATAGGGTAAGCCATAAATTCAAAATGGGGAAAGGGGGTTGGGGGATGGGGGATACAGAAATCTAGAGTGGTTACAAATGGGGGTTCAGGGAGAAGGGAAGTATATATAAATGAAGAGTGGTTATAAAAGGGGGCAGGGAAAACTGAATTGTAGAATTGTAGAAGAATTATGGCATTTGGAAGAGTGAGGCCCATGGTTTAATGGTATCGCATCTGACCGGCAATCGGAAGATCCCGGGTTCGATTCCCGGGTGGTTACCTCATTTTTTCATTTGTTTCGTTCTCTCTCTCTCGTCTTGCGCGGAATATCTCCTATACAAGCGTCGTTCTTTACGTTATTTATACTGCGTGTTCTTTGCAGTTGAATGTATATATAAGTATATATATATAAATAAATGTATAGTGGTTATAAAGGCGGGCAGGGATTGTAGTGTCATGAATGATATATGTACGTTTGTGTGTATGTATTTGAAGCGAATAGCTAACATCCTATCATCATGACTTCTTGAAGCAGAGTGCGAGGTCCTGTGGCTGTAAGCCAGGAAGAAAAGAATAAAAGGGGGTCACGAGTGCAAATATGTAGAGGCACCCAACTGTCATCCAGGAACAACAGAATAAAGGTGGGGTAACGAGTGAAAATATGTAGAGACAGCCAAGTGTCAGCCATAAAACACAGAATAAAGGATGGTAAGGAATGCGTAGAATGTCGTTATATATATATATATTATATACACACACACACGTTTGTATGGGTATGTACTTGAGCCGAACAACCAAAACTTATCACCACGACTTCTTGAAACAAACAGCGGTTCCATATGGCTGTCAGCCAATCGTCCTGGCGTATATATATATATATATATATATATATATAGGGATGAATTTCACAATTAAACACGTGAAATGAATGAGTGATACAAACCCACCAGGAAAAAGAAAACGATTCCAAGGCCTTTCGTGCGTTCAGAGCTACAACGCGTCATTCCCTGAGGAGGTGTAGCTCTGAATACACGAAAGGCCTTGGAATCGTTTTTCTTTTACCTTGTGCGTTTGCATCATATATATATATATATATATATATATATATATATATAGTTCCAAATCGGGGAATATATATTAAACAAATATACAATACTTTTTGTAAAGGAGAATTAATAAAGTTATTTCCATGTATATACATACTGGGATATTTCCATACACCCTTTTTATTTTCTGGCTTGAAACGAACACATCTTTCACATTAATATAAACTGAGATGAAGCTTTTATTTAAAACACCCAAATCAAAACAATTATATTTCTTTATCTATCTTTGAGGATATATATATATAGTCACAAATCGGGAAATATATATTAAACGAATATACAATATTTTTTCATAGAGAAGAATTAATAAAGTTATTTCCATGTATGTACATTAGGGTTATGACATTTTTATAACCTCATGTTCCTGTATCATAAATCGATGGATGTTTGCCCCCTGACAATGAAAATAACAGTTTTGTCGATATATTTTGAAAAAACGTCACCCCAAAATAAAACATAAAAAATTAATAAAATAATAAATAGAAATTTGCATGTTTATTTCACAATTATTATACATAAACATGTATTATATTATACAACATTATACCTATACAATACATATTATTTATACAAATACAATATTATACATTTAATCTATTATTGTTTTACTTATTGCTTAAAATACTAATATACTAATAATACTAATATACTATATTTGCTTTCGGGGTGACAATTTTGTTTAATGCTGAGGAATTCGGCCCTTTTTTATTGTTTTCAAGCAAACGTTCATCGATTGATGATACAGGAAACAATATTTATGACAAAATATTAAAAAGTCATAACCCTAAATTGTACATACTTGGATATTTCCATGCACCCTTTTTATTTTCTGCTGCAGCCAAACCAATTAAATTTCCTCAAGCTAAAAGTGTTACAACTACTTTATTTAAAATCAGAATATACAAGCCCTCATATATAGTGTATATTCATATATATTGTACATATATATATATATATATATATACATACGTATATATACTGTATATACACAGTATATATATATATATATATATATATATATATATATATATATACACACACTGTGTTTATACATACACATACATATATATATATATATCTATATATATACACACACACTGTGTTTATACATACACATACATATATATATATATATCTATATATACATACACACATCAGATTCAGTAGTTCCAACCAAAATATACTCTCTCTTCAATCAAACTATTTACATTTCCTCAAATCAAAAGAATTCTACTTCATATACAATTAATTTGCCAATAAATAACAATTAAAGCACACAGTTACATCATCCATAAATAACATACCAATCTCACTGCATTGAAACCAAAAAAATTATAATAACTTTATTTAAAACCAGGATATACAGTACAAGTCCTATTATACAGTACATATATCCACACACACAGCAGATTATGAAAACACAAATCCGTTTTTATTTTAAAATAATTATCTCTCTTTATCCTGTGAAAATAAGTATGAATGTTTGATATGAAGACTCACGTTTACTGTAATTCCATTATAACGAACCGTGACAATTAATTTATCATTCCTCCAAAAAAATTTAACTCGAGATTGTCAAATCTGGTCGTGGCCTTTAAAACAGAACATATTGTTTCGCACAAATCATGTAATCGCTACACCGAATATATTTGCATGTAACACTGAACCGTAGCAATTAATTCAAGATACTGTCCCCAGAGACAGAGGATACTTTTGAGACA
The DNA here is from genome assembly GCA_023014485.1 of Bathynomus jamesi. NCBI lineage: Eukaryota > Metazoa > Arthropoda > Malacostraca > Isopoda > Cirolanidae > Bathynomus > Bathynomus jamesi. The sequence goes on along the minus strand of JAJOZX010001197.1, from coordinate 838,139 downwards.
GGAACCACATACACACACACACACGCATGCACTTCTGATAACTCGCCCATATTATGGAAACATAGCTGCATCTTAATTTAACACCAAATTTAATTCGAGATAATATCAAAATGATATTTACTCAAGATATAGCCGTCCAGAGATAACCGATACCTTTTAAGGAAGGAACCACACACACACAGATGTTTTATTCTCCCACTTTTGATATCTCGGCGATTTCTCATTCTAGTGTAAACCCCACACACACATAGTATGGCACGTATGGAATATTTCCCACCTATCCCTCGCTCGCTCTCTCTCTCTCTCTCTCTCTCTCTCTCTCTCTCTCTCTCTCTCTCTCTTTCTATCTTTCCCGCTCTGAATACCGTCTCTGACCACTTTATCTGTAACGAGAAATATTGTTACCATAATTAGACAGTTCCCCTAAATCATCTATTGACTATTATTATTATTATTATTATTATTATTATATATTCAGAGGTAGGTGCCCGTCAAACGCAAAGTAATGTAAAAATGAAGAATACATTTTTAAATAAACATTTTTAACCGAAAATTTAGAAAACGATAATTTATATTTTGCCAAGTAAATAAACCAACAGCGATACAGCGAATTTAAAAACAGTTTTATAACGCGTAGATCATTAAGCACAAAATGTAATATTCCTCATCGAATCAAAATGAAGATTATAATATCTATAAACATGTGTTTATTTTAAAATGGTAGAAATATGCATGATATGATATTTGTTGATAGAACCCACAGAGACAATTTACCAGCATTACCACAATTAACGCAAAGGCCATTCCCTACGCACATTTTTAATAAAGGAAATGAAATTTTATTTAGTGGGGTTCTAAATAAAATATGTTTGTTTATGTTCATTCTATAAATGTTTTGCAATTGACTCCACATCTCTCTCTCTCTCTCTCTCTCGGCCTGGTAAAAACTTAAGGACCGCCCACTAAATTACGTTCAGAGTCCGCCCACTAAAAATCGTTCAGCCAAAGAATGTTTTCCTTTCTGAAAGTGTAAGGAGGGGTAAGTCTTTTCTCCAGCATGCCTCATCCTTGGGGACCCCTTCTACCCTATCATATAAAAGCTTTAGCGGTGACAAACGCGAATCATTTACTGTTGGTAAAGCATTTCAGTTGTTGCGTACAAACTTAAAAACAAGAATTTAGTCGGACGAGCATCCCATTATCAATACGTAAGTTATTTTACGCCGTATACATCGTACTCTACATAAACAGTTTTATTCAATAGTGCTCTGAGTGAGATATATAGAATTTACTTCTCATATGTCAACATTTATGTAGAAGTGTATTTTCGTGAAGTTTTCGTGATTATGTGGTTTTTGTGCACAATTTTAATATATTATAATTTTATCTGAAAGGGTAGACTCTTCCATACACGCGTGCCTACCCAAATATGCGTCGCCTCCGGTATATCTCTGTTGTGATTTGATGTGAGTAGCTATTTTTATTTATATATTGTCGCTATATATATATATATACACACACACACATATATATATATATATATATATATATATATATATATATATATACACGAGGGTAGTTCAATAAGTATCCGCACTTTTTATTTTAGTGATAATATAGTATATATAATATAACGAGCGAAAGTAAGATCTATTGGCTTATTTAGGTCAGCAACAGTATAGGCTTATTTCGGCTACTCGGAGCTGTCACATTTCGTACGAGTAGTGAGCATGGTTGCACCGCTTTCAATTTGTCCTCTGGAAGAACAGAGATCCGTGGTTCGTTTTTTGTGGGCAGAAGGTGTGAAATGAACTGAAATTCACACGAGTTGATGTGATCAGTATAGGAATAATGCGATACCACGGCGAAGTGTGTACGAGTGGATTCAAATGTTCAAGGAAAGTCGGGCATGTGTGACAGATGCTCAGCGCTCAGGGCGACCGTCAACATCAACCAGTGGTGACAAGCAGGAAGAAGCCAGAACCATGATTTTCGATGACAGAAGGTTAACAATAAAAGAAATTGCATCTTCATTAGACATCAGTCAAGGGTCAGCCTATTCGATATTTCATGATATTCTTGGCTTTTACAAGGTTTGTGCAAGATGGGTGCCCAAACATTTGACAAGAGCACAAGCGTAATCGTATGGACGTCTGCTCTCGTCTTTTGGCGATGTATCATAACGAAGGTGAAAACTTTTTGGAGCGTATTATCACTGGAAATGAAACCTGGAACCATCACTATGAACCAGAAAGCAAACGACAGAGTATGCAATGGAAGCATCCAATATCTCCCGTTGCAAGGAAGTTCAAAGCGCAGCCGTCAGCAGGTAAAGTTATGCTAACACTGTTTTGGGTTACACGAGGCCCTATCCTTGATCATTATCTAGAGCGTGGAACTACAGTAACAAGTGCATCTTATTTTGACATGCTTCGGAATGAGTTCAAGCAAGCAATTCGCACAAAACGGAGAGGGAGCTTTTCGGAAAGTGTTATTCTGTTACACGACAATGCGCGCCCTTATACCGCTGCACAGACTAGAAAATGCCTTTAAGAACTAAAATCTGAAGTTCTCGACCATCCAGCCTGCAGTCCAGACTTGGCACCTTTGGATTTTTACGTGTTTGGACCACTAAAAGACGCTTTGAGAGGTCAGCGATTCCAAGGCAATGATGACCTGAAGGAGGCGGTGCATGACTGGCTACGCACACAGCAAAAAACATTCTCTTGTGATGGCATTAGGAAGCTTGTAAATCGCTGGAGTAAGTGTATTGAGAAAAGGGAGACTATGTTGAGAAGTGATGTGTATATAATCTATCAGATGTGAAAATAAAATTGTGAAAATAAAAAGTGCGGATACTTATTGAATTACCTTCGTGTGTGTGTATATATATATATATATATATGTATATATATATATATATATGTGTATATATATGTATATATATATATATATATATATATATATATATATATATATATATATATATATATATATGTATAGATAATCCCCATTCTCAACGTATTCATCTTTATTTTACAGTGCTAATGCTCTTCCACGTCAAAAGTGATTGTGTAAAATCTCAGAGATCTGCAATAATATCATCTGACTCCGACCGCGCTTTGAAAATCCAAAGCATGCGCCAAAATACACATTTTTTCAATATTTTCTTATAAGTTTAATTTTCATCCTACCTTCTTGTAATAGCGAGGGAAAGCATCCTAAAGGTTTATTTTAGACTAGTTTTAAATATTTTTGTCCTACGATAATATCTTCTGCCACCGCAAATGTTCCAAAATATGGAAAAATCCGCATAAATCACGTATTTTGCATATTCAGCCTATACGCTAATAAATTCACTTTATACGTCATGTAGTACTCCCACATCGTTCTAGAAGCTTCCCCACAGCCTGGTATGGTGTGTTGCTCGTCATTGCCATATACGGCAATGAGTCAGTGAATGATGGCTGATGAGTCATGACTCACAACACTCTACCAGGCCTTCTTGCTCTCACTTCCCCGCAGAGTTGTGCTAGATACATTTCGGGTAAGATGTGGATTGTGTTGCTCTTGCTGTTAATACATCTTTGGAACACGACAACACGCATATGTGGACATATACTGCATATTTTAGTGCATAATAATACGTTGGTGTAATATACAAAACTTCTGCAGAATTCAAGAATATTTTACGTTTCAGAAGTAATTTCTTAATTTTTATATTAATTACTGTGTTTTTCACAATGTCAGTACCAGCTCAAGCAACAAGAACTTCTTCAAGTTGCCCTATATTTGTCCTATAAGGACGTCATGAAATATTTTCATCAAATAAAGTTGAATCTGAAGATATCGAAGAAAGAGCCTACAGTTGCAGAAATTTCGAGTGTTCTCTCAAAAACTCTCGAAGATTTGTGGAAAACAGCCTCTATTCCTACAGGTTCTCATAACCGTGTCGTTCAAATGATTAAAAATTACCATGAAAAATGTCAAAACCTTCTAAAGTCAACAAAAAGGAAAGAAGATAGTGACTCATTCAAAATTAAATTACAAACATTTCAAAATGAGGCAGAAAACAAATTATTTGACATCAGTGCTTGCAAATGTGAAAATTTTGAAAAGTGTTTATGTGAAAACCATCTAAAGGTTCCAGCAATTGAACAAGACTTCCTTAAAGATCAGAGAACAACAAGAAAATTGGCAGTAGGCTCTCTTGATGTTTCACAAACTCGTAAAGATCTAGCAACTATTGCTAGAAGACAACAGAGAATGAAACAGTATGAACCAAAACCATCTACCGGTAAAGGACAAGCAACTGAAACACTGTCATCAACATCAAGTGAAACAGAAGGAGCAGATTCTGATTATGAACCGACTCAGAGAATCAAATCGAGGGAACAATCTCATCTTGGAACAATCTCATCACTGGCTATAGCTTGTGACAGAACTGGTGTGTCAGACAGGTCTGCTGCTATAATTGCTTCGGCTGTTCTTGAAGCCGTGGGAATTATAAACGAAAAAGATTTAAGTTCAGTAATTGACAGATGCAAAGTAAGGAGAGCTAGAAAAAGAGTGAGATCTATCATTCAAAAGAGAGATTACGAAGAAACTATGGAGAGTATCTATTTCGATGGAAGGACAGAACTGCAGTGCAAGAAAAAGTTGGAGGTAAAGGTTATCAAAACAATATAACAGAAGAACATGTCACTTTGCTTCAAGAACCAAACTCGCATTATGTTGCCTATATTGGGCATGTAACTCCCACTTCCGCTCAGCACAGAGTATATCTTTTGCAATTTTGGATTCTTTTCGCTCAAATGAGAATGATACTTCAGAAGTTAAAGCCATTGGATGTGACGGGACAGCAGTTAATACAAGACCAAAAGGAGGAGTGATAAGACGTATTGAAGAGCACTTTCAGAGAGCACTCCAGTGGCTGATTTGCTTGCTTCACACTAATGAACGTCACTTGCGGCACATAGTGACTGACATTGATGGTAAAACAACAGGTCCTCATAGTTTTACGGGGCCTATAGGAAAAGAGTTAATTGATTGTGAAAAGCGACCTGTTGTTGAGTTTGAAGCAGTTGAAGCGGAAGAAATTAAAGTTGACAGAGATGATCTGAGCACAGATCAGAAATATTTGGCAGAAATCTATGATGCTGTGTCAAAAGGTGAATGTACTCCCTCTGTAGCTCAAAGGAAACCAGGCAAAATGGCACACTCCAGATGGGTGACAACTTCTAACCGCATACTTCGTCTCTACGTTTCAACTGAAGAACCTTCAGACAACCCTAAGTGTATCGTGGATTATATTATGAAAGTTTATATTCCAATGTGGTTTCAAATCTAGAGAAATTCTTCAGCAACACAGGGAGCCAAACATCTTTATCAAATGATACAACGCTCGAGGTCGTTCAGTGCCCGCTGTATAGAAATAGTTGATCGTGTTATTCAGAGAAATTCATATTTTCCTCATCCTGAGAATGTTCTCCTTAGTATGATTCACGATGAAGCAAAACATATCAGAGAATTAGGATGGAGGAGAATCCTTAAAGCGAGAGATTCTGAGTCAGCCGCAGTGAGAGTGTTTAAATTGCCCACGTTGAACTTTCAGTGCAGTGAGTACTACAACATGATTAACTGGCAAACTTGTGAGCTGTCAGAGCCTCCTCTGACAAAAGTTGTATCACGCTCCGACATCCTGAACTATATCTCATCAGGAGATGTACTTGATTTCATCCCACGCTTTCCTTGCCACACCCAAGCGGTTGAACGGCATATAAAGCTGGTAACAGAGGCTTCAGCTGCAGTATGCGGTTCAGAGGCAAGGGATGGATTTATCAGAGCAAGATTAGAATCCAGAAAGAAAATACCAAGAATGGAAACAAAAAGTGACTACAGTGTGTAACTAGCCTAAGTCTGATAATGGTAGGGTGGTTGGGTCGGTAGGGCGGGTCATACTATGCATTTTTTTTAAATCAATGGAGAGGGGTGTTCAAATGACATATTTTGGTGTATAGAACACAATTCTGAAGAAAATATTTAATTCTGATAACCCTAACCTACATCATTCAGCAGTTGATTATTATTAAATTGTTGATTATAATTATTTTACTATTGTAGTTGGAAGTAAGGGACCCCACCAAATAGGGGGTCCTGATCTACCAGAGCACAAGAGACAGGTGAGGACATTGAAAAGGCAGTGGATGGAAAGGAAGGCAGAGAAAAGGAGAAGGAGCAAGGAGGAAAGTGCTGCAGTAGAAGAGAAGGCAGCCAGGAAAGATGTTAAGAGATTTTTGGCAGATGGTGATGAGGATCTGGAATTGGAGAGAAGTGGTGATAAAGATGAGTTTGTTCCTGAAGTTGAGCTCTTCCCTCAAACTGACCCTGAGCCAGCAGCTTCGGCAAAGGTACACAAAAACTATGATGAGATTCAAAACATTGCCCTTGCTAGTGTAAGGTATGGCATAGGGCTGAGGCCAACTGCAGCGATAGCAACAGCAGCTCTGATTGACGCAGGAATCATCACAGAAGACAATACAAGTAAAGTGATTGATAAAAGCAAGGTCAAGAGAGCACAGGAGAAGTTGATGAGAGAGCTGGGGGAACAGTTCGAGAAGTGCAGGGAGGAGGGGGGGATCTCTTGCATCCTCTTTGATGGGCGGATTGACCTGACCAATGTGATGATGGAAGCTGAGGGCAGTGACCAATCTTTTCCCGCAAAGATCAAGGAAGAACACTATAGTGTTGTTAATGAGCCTGGCAGCTACTATCTGTTCCACTTTACCCCAGAGAAAGCAACTAAAGAGGAGTCACATGCGGAGAAGATTGCTAAGGTCCTGTTTGCCTGGCTGAAAGAGAGGAGTTATGATAAGACGTGGTTGGCCATTGGAGGAGACTCAACAAATGTCAACACTGGTGTGAAAGCTGGAGTAATGCGGAAGCTGGAGCTGCACCTGGGGAGAAAGCTGGTCTGGTTGGTGTGCAACCTGCACACTGTTGAACTTCCCCTGCGCCATCTCATTGTTGACCTTGATGGCCCTACTCTGTCAGACAAAAAATTATCCGGGCCAATAGGAAAGCTCCTTGATTCTGCTACAGACTTTGATATCAATCCAAACTTCACCCGAATCTCTGTTGGCCCTCCACTGATTAAGCTTCCTGACAAGGTCATTCAAGATCTCTCAACTGATCAATACTATGGCTATAAAATTGTCTGTGCAGTCAGGGATGGAGTACTTCCTGCAGGGCTGGCTCTGTTAGAGATAGGACCAGTAAACCACAGCCGCTGGCTCACCACAGCGAACAGACTTCTCAGGCTCTGGGTGTCAAAGCACGGACTTAAAGGAAAGAACCTGAAGATTCTGCAATTCATTGTGGAATTCATCATTGGAGTGTATTACCCATGTTGGTTCAACGTGAAGGTCAAGCACTCCTGGATCGAAGGGCCTAGGCACATCCTCTTTCAGCTGGACTGCCTCAAGTCCCAGAGAAAGGAGGTGCTGGATATTGTGGTGCCAACTGTGAGAAGATCTGCTTGGTATGCCCACAGTGAAGTCATCCTCCAAACACTACTCTGCTCTGAGGATCAGAAGGAGAGGATTGATGGGGTGGAGAGAATCCTGGCCATCAGGGGAGAGGGGGACCCGGACACTCAGCTGGGGGACTCCTCTGTTAGGAGCAGAAGGACACCTGACATCAATTGTGATGCTTCCAGCATCGGTGACTTGATCAGCTGGTCAGAAGGTGTGTCAGAGCCACCTCTCACCTGCTCTCTAAGCACCTCAGAGGTGAAAAACTTCATCAACACCCCCATGGAGGTGCGCAACTGGCCTTGCCACACACAAAGCATTGAGAGGGTTGTTAAAATGGTGACTGAGGCTAATGCTAAGTACTTCTCACAGGAAAAGAGGGATGGAGGGATCAGGGCTCAGGAGACCAGCAGGAAGCTGATGTCCAAGTCTGAGTCAAAGCAGGATTTGTGCAACCTGGCAAAGTTCAAGATGTCAGGAGAATGATCTTTGTAATTATATCCAGTGATATACATGCAGTTCATCTATTAATAAATATGTGTAAAGTTGATTTGGCCTTGTCAATATAAATGATTTACCTTATATCTTTTAATATATTATAAAGGGGTTCAAAAGAGTAAAATTGGCAATTTAGAAATACAAAATGATGTAGGTTAGAGTTATCCTATCCAAAAAATAAGCTCATATTTGAATTCCCCATGTAAAAACACATAATATAGACACTCCTGATGGTAGGATTTCCTTCAGATTCATGTTGTCACCTGAGTACGATCCGCCCTATTGGGTCGGGCAGGGAGGAACTCGAAATGCAGCCACCTCCACGTGGTGAGTTCTGGGTTATTTTTTCAATATAGTACATTCAATATTGACGAAATAAGCGAGGAGCTGCATGCATATTACATAATAAGTCATCAAAAATAAACAAGCATATGCAAAGTAAACTGCATTGGTTGACCTAAATTATTTAATTGCTCAAATATATAAACTTCTTAAATTACTAAAATATGATACAATGAATTGTTAATTGCATTACTTAATACATAATTAACGAATAAACTGTGGTGTAAGGCCGAAGTTGACCATAATAGCGTCATTATAAAATACGCTATTTATGTAAATTTTCGCGTATTTTGGAACGTTTGCAGAGGCAGAAGAAATTATCGCAGGACAAAAATATTTAAAACTAGTCTAAAATGAACCTCTAGGATGCTTCTCCTCGCTATTACATAAGAAGTAGGATGAAAATTAAAACTATAAGAAAATATTGAAAAAATGCGTATTTTGGCGCATTTTTTGGATTTTCAACGCCGTGCTGAGGCAGAAGATATTACTGCAGATCTCTGAGATTTTACACATTCACTTTTGACGTGGAAGAGCCACTTCTCCGCGCTATTACAAAACGAAAATCGAAAAAACTGTAAAAACGCCCTGCCCTAATCGACACTGGCCACGTATTTTCGACTCAGACTCGAGAGGAAACGGTGTTATAAGGTCCCCAGCTCCAGATTTACACCATTCCCGACTCGAGTCGCTACGATTACGCCATGTACGTAATGTGTAATTCGAAAGCAGTCATTTGTTTTAACCCTTTCTCTCTCAAATTATTTTTTTGAGGAAAAAAAATTTGTTAACACTTAAAAATGTTAAAAATAGGTTTGGAATCATAAATGAAACTTTGTTTAGAAATTTATTTAATTAATTACACTAGAAATTATGATTCCATTGGCACCATCAAGTAATAAAAGAAACTAACAAACACAACTTTGGTACTTTGAATGAAACAAATAAAAGAAATTTTTGCCCTTTGCTAATCAGAAAGGTAGACCATACTACTTTAAATGGAATGCATTAAAAGAGTTTTTGTCCTTTGTTAAACATAATGGTACATCACACTTTCGGTATTTTAGGCGTGAGTAACCCTTCATACAGTTTCTCATCTCTTTTTGGGTTATAAATGCTCAGGCCACTGTCCAAAAAACTACCAGATTTTCTATACAGTTAATTGTTACATTCAAATGCCATATGGTATCATTGAAGCTAATCTGAGGGAATTACGCGTACTTTTTGTTGATGATGTCATATGGAATTGCTGGGATAGAAACGGTTATGGGTGTGCTTCAATAACTCATTTGATTTTTCTCTTACAAAAAACCTCTTTTGAAATGAATGGCACAATAGCTTTTATTTTTTGCTATTTTCAAGGCCTGACGAGATTCTACTTCGTACCATGATACAGTATGAGTGCACGTTGGAAACCGCCGGCCTCGCCGGTAAGAAACCGTTTTCATTTTAAAATAACTATTTCTCTCATTATCCTGTGAAAAAAAAATAATAATAATAAATAAATCTCTCTTTATCCTGTGAAAATAATAATAATAATAAAGCGCGGTTTACGGTAATATTTTTTCTTTTGGGGACGACTCGGTTGTATTAAACGAAGATATTTCCGAGAATGCGAGATTGTCGGAGAAACGATGTAAGTTTTTATTCTTTTTTCTTATACTTGTGTGTGTGTGCGTGTTTTCTGAATAAGTCGGGTATTTTCAACATTTTATTAGTTAGTAAAACTAAGGTTTTATTCTATATTTTAAAAGGTATATCTGATACAATTATAACTTGATTGTGGCGCAGTTAGCAATACATAATTTCATTTGGCTTATACGTCACATTTTTTATATATATATATATATATATATATATATATATATATATATATATATATATATATATATAGTATGTATATATAGTTTTAGGAGCTGCAAAATTAGGAATAAGATATTTATTACATTTTTTATTTTAAAGCTGACGTGGATCTACTTCTCCTTATCCTGTGAATAATAATAATAAAGCGTTGTTTACGGTAATATTTTTTTCTTTTTGGGACGATCCGGTTGTATTATACGAAGATATTTCCGAGGAATGCAAGAATGTTGGAGAAACGATGTAAGTTTTTTCTTGTACGTGTCTGCGGCTGGCGATAAAAATAAACCAAGTATTTTCTCCATTTCATTAAATAATAAAAGTATGGGTAACATTTCAAGTATATTTAAAAATATATGCATAATACCGTTTATTGTATACAACACAATTTTTTGGCCAATATTAGCTTCAATGTTTAAGCGCACATATACAAATAGGAGTGGCAATAATTTCGTTTTACACATTATATACATATATATATATATATATATATATATATATATATATATATATATATATAGTTTATCGGATATAAATTTAGGAGCAAGATTTTTTATTACACTGATATAATTAACTGTAGCACAATTTTAACTATTAATATACAGATCTCGATTATTGCGGTAGTACATGATACATATATTTATACAGTATACTTGTTTTCATATCATAAAATATACGTGTTTGTTTCATTTACAAGATGCTTAATCTTTTGACTACCTCGCTAAATACGAGGTTATCATTAGACTCATAATCACACAAATCCAGCATTTTTAAAAAGCTGAATAACTGTTCCCACGAGCCAGAAAAGAAATAAAGCAGTGGCAACGATGTCACACACATATTAGAATAAATTTTGATAACGTTGAGGATTCCACACGATTCGTGGTACACGTAACTGTTTTATGGAGCTCATAATTACAGGGTCGAGCCATAATTGTAGTGCTGATGAGTCATAACAATAAACACATTCTCTACTTCTAACAAATATCCCGAACCAATAAATTCCCGAGCTACCAAGGGAACCGGTGTTTACTCTAAATGCAGCATTTTCTTTTGTAGTAGGTTGTTTTATTTTTAAATTTTTTTTGCATATGTCCCAACGAATATGTTACGCGTGAAATAATCCTGCATCATTACCTCGCGTATCGCTATTTCATCTATTATTTTTTTAATAATCACCAGATACACCTCTGAAGCGATCAATCTCGACGATACTCTGACTTTCCAATAAAACAGCACACTTATCGGGTTGGCTAATGCTTCACAAAATTCAAATCTTACACCAAGACTACCATGTAACTGGGGATTTAGATGTGTGATCACACTGACACACTGATCAAACAATAGATCAAAAGCATACAAGTTATTTACATTTATAATCTCGTCTATAGTCACACGCGAGCCAAATACATCACAGCCATTAATATCACGGGAAAGATTTTAGTATGCGCGTGAGCTTCAAGAAAACTCGGCGCTTGTAGAGAAATTCACTTCCAAAGCTCCGTCAACAGATGCGCAATTAATACTGTATGTAAATTTACACTTTTCAAACCGAAATTTTGAAATTTGAACGCCGATTTCTTATACTCACCAACCATAGTTTTATGAGCGAGCAAGCCGATAAGGACGCGCTGTGGGAGAATACCCAAGGCCACATTTTCTCTCTGGTTGGTGGTTACACCAGCCGTGACTGTATGCATTTTTAAAATCAGGCGTCTCATTGGATATTTAGGTGTATCTTTCAACAAATGCTTCTTAATTTCCATCTGTTTAGTGGCGGACAGCTTCACGTGTCGAACTCTAAGATACGTATCAAAAATGTGCACAACAGTAGGCTTGATAGATTGCTGGCTACCTTCATCCAGGTTTAAACATACCTCGGGGGCTCTGCGGGTAATTTTGATCCTCATTTCAACACCTTACAAGAGCAGCTTGTCTTGTGACAAAAAATTAGTGTTCTCTTGCGTAGCAATCGTAAGTTTTCTTTTAGATTTTTTAAATTTATTTTTTACACTGTCCATTAATTGGCGGGTATAATATCCTTAAACCGCCACATGTGTCTCTTTTCCATCTCTCGTAAAGTTTAAAATAAATAGGATCTACAGTGGTGATAGTTAGCGCCTGGCGAAACGTTAATTTGGTTTAGGTACACATCACATTGGCTTATCGTCATGTGTAGGAAGTTGTTTTCGGGGTATAGTGCGGAATCTCTCTTCAAAATCTGTGCCATCCGAATGTGTATCTCTTAGTTTAGTGTAAAGAAGCACGTTTGAATGATCGAAAAAATGGCTCCCTGAAGAACAAATCACGAACTCTATAGACGCCGTCATTGACCCAATAGCGTCGAGAAGATGAATTGTGAAGAATTCGGTCTCCACAATATTGTTTTGCGTTGGAGGTACATCAAAGAGGTTTAACTCAGATTTGCAACACTCCGAACTGTGGGATTGAATAAAATAGGCCATAGCAACCGTTACTGCACCCTTCCACTTCAGTTCTACAATCACTTATGAGAGGCAGCTGTATCAGATTTATCGTATATTAGTTTTAAAAAAATGAGTCCACGACCGGTTTCATACGCATAGAACATTTTTTTTAAGGTCTTTTCGCTTTGCACCACGAGTTGTCTGCTTATCTATCCCTTTTTTTCTTCGCCGTACAGTACACATTTTTCCTCTTATGGTGCCTTTTTGTGTTTTCTTTCTTCTAAAACCCTCATCGTGCATTTTTCTCTTCGCATCTTCAACAAACTCATCCCGCATACGCTGTAAATGTTTTCTGAAAGCTTCTTTACCCTTGGTACCGAACATTATATCTTCAAATGTGTTAAGTGCTGATTGTCGGGCTTTCTTTCCAAGATATTTGGCCCAACTTTTCAGTAAAGGCACAGCTGTGCGCAGTATAGTCAAAAAAATTGACCCGATGCCTCTCCCGCGTTGGTACCTCACCCCTCGTTAGACGGAAAATGGCGTCTGTGTCATTCTGCCTCAATACTCCAGAAGTGGAGCTTCACGGTTAAGCTTCCGTAACCGAATGGAAACTTTTTCCCCTCATTCGTTCTTATATATATATTGAAATGCTGGTTAGTAGGTTAGGTGCAACTTTGACATAATAAGGTTTATCATATGTAATACTCAAACTCTTTCCGCTATGATCGGGAATGTGCACAATTCATAACAGATGAGACTGGGTATCTCCAAGAAATTGATAGTCCACGATATTACTGTAAACATAACACATGTCCGGGGGAAGATCTCGCGGCTAATTTCGACAATTTTAGTTGGTACAATTAGCAGAACAAGCCAAGCTGTCAATCGTGAAAAGTATCTCTTTGGAAGGCGAGGCCATATCTGCCCTCAGGTATAATTTTGAACAGCTTATTGTCCTTAATATTTCTACTAGCCACTGATTTTAACAACAAAATAAATCGGGGTGAGGCTTGACCTTTTCAGACACCCATTTAAAGCTCACACAATATCCACGACTGTCATAATGCCCCGGCCCTAGATTTGCTTTTGTACTGTAGTACTGCAACTCGCCGCTCCAGGTTGTATGCATAGTATCATCTAAAGTTACGTCTAATTTTTCACACTCATCGAGCCTTCTAAGAATCAGAAAAACGGCCTCTTTCTCCTCAATACTTAAAAACTTGGTGGTAATTGAAATTCACACAAGCCGACCTCGTATGATTCGCGCTCCAAATCCATAGGACCATGCATTTCTGTTACAAAGCTTGACAGGGTGTTGTCCGGATGCGTGCCCAAAGAGGCAGAAGAGGGCAGTGTGAAGTAGAAGTGGTTAGGCAGCATTTTGTATACTATTTCAGTTTCATTATCGTTGAGCTTTTATATAGGAGTTGAAGCTTTGAGGGTAACCTAGGCACTTCAGCAGATACATCTTTCTCTTCCCTGTACATATGCTTCCTAAATCTTTTTCAATTTTAAACACTATTTTTACCTAAATTTAACACCACTTTTTGCTGCTCCTCGCCATAAAGGCCACCCAACTTCTTCACCAATCAAATCTTCAATGTAATACATCATCACATCGACTTTAGGTCTCATAGATCTAACTTTAAAAATCTCCTGAGACTACCCTTGCTCAAAGCCTTTCGCGAACTTATTCCCCGCTCGTGACAGCCTTATATAATCATTGATTTTCAAACGTGCAGAGCGTGGCGGTGTTCTACGATTATCTTTCTCGCCTTAGGCTGTACATGAGGGCCGTTTTTTAAAAGCTCGTTAGGGGATGTACCAATCAAGCGATGGCGTGAGCGGTTGCAAGATGAATCCAGCGGCTCCAGAATGTCTATATATCTGTATGTATTTTTAAGTGTGAAATAACGATACATATGTTCCTTTATGGTACGCTGAATTCTTTCGGCTAAAGACACCTTATGTATAGAAGTGGTTGTGCAATAACTGATATTAACTCCGTCAACATGTTCTGAAAAGCTCGGACAATAAATTCTTTACCCAAATCTGTACAAAAATAGCCAGGAATCCTGTTTTCTTTCAATATCAACGCTTTGGTGGCTTTAGCAACTGTTTCAGGTGATTTCTTTTTCAGGGGTATTAGCCAAAAGTATCTAGAGAATACGTCAATTATAAATAAAATATACCTATGGCCGCCATTATACACCGAATACCTTTGCATGTCTGTTAAATCCGCCTGCCAAATAGAATCAACCGAGGCTGTTGATGTCTTAGCAGTTTTAAACCTTCTTCTCACCGGTTTATTTAGTGTATAAGCGTCCTGCTCGCGCAAATACCTCTCAACATCTTCTTTCTCTATTCCCTCATTATAAACGCCTCTATTAACACCACCGTAGAAGGCTGGATTAGAAATTAATAACTTTTTTAATATGTTAGCCATTTTCGTATTTTAGAGGCGCGCGGGTAGGCTGCTGCATTGGTGCGTGGTCCCTTCTGCTTCCTCTTCAGTGATGTTACTGCCGGGGGCGAAGGCGTGCTCTGTTGCGGTACACACGTTGGTTCCCCCAGGTCTTTTAACCTGTTCAGATTACCTATCAACGTTTTTGGGATATTTATTTGATGAAGTCTAGCTTTAATACAGTATGTCTCCATCCTGTTGGTGAAGGTCTATCCCACTTTTCCACCAAATCATGTACGATATCAATGATGTTCGAACCCTGTACCTTTGACCCTTCAGAACAACCTCGCCTGTATCGAACCATTGTATAATGGGGTCCTCACTCAATAGATTATAAAGACTTAGCCCTTTATTCCTCAATGTATGAGGTAGACTACTTTTTAATATGTGTTCAAGGTGTTTCGGGCTCACTCCGTTGTTCTTTGGTTGTTCGACTCTAGTCTCGGCTCCAGGTCCTATGCCGCCAAGCTCAACATCATCAGTACTATGTTTGATAACTATGGGCACTTCGACCGGTTTCTTATAATCTCTGAGCTCTTGAAGAAGTTAATGTAGAGTTTCTTGATATAAAATTCTTTTCTCGTAAGGGGACTTCTCGCTTTTTAATAGATTCACCAATTGATTCTCCATTCTTTTAACCCTATTTTTACCAGGCTCTAATACTGATTCCTGGTTCCTCGTGTTTTGCAATGAAGCATAAACCTCGTGTGGAATCACGACCACTTTCTTCATTATATTATCCTAGACAGTAAAAGCGCCAAAACTGAAAGCAGGATGGGTAGGAACGATCGCCTTCTTTGCATAATTCGCTTTTTCTTTCCCACACTTTGTTTTTTACGAGTGAGTGCGCGTATTATGCTCTTGTAACGACGTAAGGGCGACTTCTGAGTAGCCTTCATTGGTACATTGCATTTTATAGCGTTAAGGCAGATTTCAGAGATGCATTTTAAAAAGTCTGGGTCAATATTTTTAACAAACAGCCGTTGGAGAGTGCGCAGCAATTGCTGATAGATTTTTATTAATTCACTGTATTTCTTTAACCTCTTTGTCATTCTGGGATATACACCGTTTCAGGCATGTTTGGGAATATATTCGTTCTTAAAAGCACCCTAAACGTGTTTCGCGGGTGAAGGTCATAAACCAAATATCCGTAACCTTGACTTGTAACTTCTTTATAAACTTCCAACAACTCCTTTCGCTGATTCGGGAACATTTAGTTGGCTAATACCTCAATTCTGGGTCAATATTTTTAACAAACAGCCGTTGGAGAGTGCGCGGCAATTGCTGATAGATTTTTATTAATTCACTGTATTTCTTTAACCTCTTTGTCATTCTGGGATATACACCGTTTCAGGCATGTTTGTGAATATATTCGTTCTTAAAAGCACCCTAAATGTGTTTCGCGGGTGAAGGTCATAAACCAAATATCCGTAACCTTGACTTGTAACTTCTTTATAAACTTCCAACAACTCCTTTCGCTGATTCGGGAACATTTGGTTGGCTAATACCTCAATTTGTGCCACATCTCTACGTTGGGGGAATAAGACTAGATATTGTGTATTTGGCGGTGCATCACGCATCTATCTATTCTTGAAAAACAGGTTTTTATTGATGAAGACACGATTATGTTAAGATGGTGGGAGAATACTGTAACTGTCTCGGCAAACGTTTTATCCATTTCTAGCATGAGATCGTCAATTACAATAACCGCGTGCTCATCACGCTTTATTGAACTAACATCATAAACGCCTTTGTGGAACAAAATATCGTCTTGGTATTCGCCGAATAGCACCATATGACTTTGTGCACAAAATTAGAGAACAGTTCGTCCTTATCTATAATGATTTTAAGCATAAACACAGTTTTGGCCACAGTCTGTAGGACCGGATATAATGCATGTAGAAGGGATTGTGAACCCGAATTTTTCAACAGAATCCATCTCTAACACGACACACTCCTAACTGGGACATTTACAAACTATAATAAAATTTTAAGTGTTGCTCCTTATATTCTACAATACTTTTTTCTTCTTCCCCAGAACCGTGAATGATGACGAGGATGAGGTATGTACCAGCAATATGTCCCCATCATAGATATTGCAGATGAAGTTGATGATTGCGACAATAGTGTAGGTGAGGCTAAATGCTCCACCCCTGCCAGCGAACCATCAGCAGTAACAAACGTAGCATCCCCACTCCTCAATTCGAGAAGGAAGCGGGTGCATGACAACATCGCTGAAACACCTTCCACGTCAAGTGTAAAGCGCGTGAAATCGTCGACATTTACAGCCACAGTAAGTTTTGAAAATATAATAGAACCGCAGCCCTCCGCGTCTTACGGTACACCCCCTACAGTATCTCCACCTACAAATAAAACTGTACCCACTTACCCTTAATCAATACCGACCGTGCCCTCCACATCGACAGCAACACAGGAACCTGTAGAGAGTAGCATATCATTCGAACTGGTGTGCAGCGTCACCACCACCCCATCCCTGACTGGAAACCGGTACGTAGTCAGGATCGACCCGCGCCTCATGTATAGCAACGGCTTTGAACACGGACTGCGGCACATAGTTCAGCGTATTGTGGAGTTTGCCCTTCAGAGCAGTGAGGGGCGTGTAGCCAGGATGCGACTGTCCTTCGGGTTCGGGTCAGATGATAGTGATAGAGACGATTTTGGGGTAATAATACCCTACAGACGTCTTCCCGCCATAGATGTAGAGTACATTTTGGGGCGTATAGTGCAGACCTTTGAAAGTGGAACAAAGCTTAATATGGAGAATTTCACAATTGATATACAGTAGATCACGTCTTCCGACCTATTGGTCACAACGCAACGCCTTATACTCTTAACTTTAACAGTTACCAAATATACAAAAGACACACTGATTTCGGTCGCGGTTGCGGCTTTATAGCATTAGTCTTGGCTCATACAGTATGTTTATTGTGGTAAATACAGCTGCCCAAAATATTTGGATGCCAACGGAAGTAGATCGTGCACGGAAACTGGCTGCAGACTGTAGACTTGAATTTGACTGTGATATAGGCCCTGAAGAGCTGCGAAGGGTAGAACAGGAAATTGGTGAGCGTATGGTTGTGTTTGGATTGGATGATAGTCGTAGGACTGTATGTTTCAAAAGCAGCGTGAGAGAACGTACAAAGCCCCTACTTATTTTAGGCTTGTCTGGGACAACGTATCGACCCATCCGTAACATATGGGCTCTTTAGACGAGTTATGATAAAAGCCGAACATATGGAAGACATCACGATTTGTGAAAGGGTTGTCTAGAGTTTACGAATGACCTGTTGAAACATTATAAGGATTGCTACATGGTTTGCGACCATTGTAAAAGCCCCAGATGTGAAAGTCGCGTAGTTAAAACTGAGAAGCGTGATTGTAATGTATGTAAACGCATGTTCTTCAGTAATACCGGTATTGGATTCCATAAATCAAATGGTATGTGTAGGAAAATGAGAATTTGCGAGTGTGGTATGTTTCATACAATGGACAGCTGGGGGAAATTAGAGCACAAATGCGATGAAATTCAATGTTCGACATGCCATGAAGAATATAAAAGTGGATGGTGTAAATCATGTATGTTATATGAAAGATGCCAAACCTAAAATTAAGCATTGTATAACCGTGTATTATGCTGTAGAAACTTACACCAACCCCGGAACAAAAGAGGTTATCCAGCATTTACTCGTAAGTCAGACTATTTATGATGAATGTATGAACATTGAATGATGAATGCTACAAATGTGTTAAGTGGACAAACATTTTTAAGGTGTCTGCAAGAGATTCCCCTGTGAAGCTCTTTGTAAACTATATTTTCAAGCAGCAGCGGACCAGTTCAAAAAAATTACTCTGTGTGTTCTTGCCCATAACGCTGCAAAATTTGACACTCACTTCCTTTATAAGGAGCTGCTTGAGCATGAGTCCTCAGAGATATTCACGGGTGATCCCTTGAAAAGAGGGAACAAACTTATACAGATGCAGATAAGAGGAAATGTTCAGTTTAAAGTCACCCTGTCATTCACACCTTGTAAATTAGCTAAGTTACCGAAGGTGATGGGCGTAGACGCCGAAGTCTCAAAAGGGTACTTCCCTTCCACACTCCTCACTCAAAACAGTTAAATTATGTCGGTCCACCCATCCCCCCGCATAAATTACTTTAACTATAAATGTCTGAGTACAAGCGAACGTGAGGATTTTGAGCTCTACTACAACAGGTTTAATAAAGATAATCCTTACAATATAGCATATGAATGTCAACGTTTTTGTGTGAATGACGTACGCGAACTTAGAGTATGCTTCCAAGTCTTTAGAGGGATGTACATAACGCCTTTCAACTGTGATCCGTTACAAGCAGCAACTACGATCGCACCATTGTGTTTTACAGTATTCAAGAATAATTTCGTGCCTAAAGACACACTTGCAATCATTCCCCGAAACATCCCACGCATTTATGGGTATAAGGCTATTTACTGGACTATTCGCATACAGCAGCAGACAGGCGTATATATAAAGCACACTCGCAACACGAGGAAAGTGGCAATCGAGGACAATGGCCATGTTTTCTGGGTGGATGACTTAAGTGAGGACCCTCCCATTGATGAGAAGTCAGTGTACTCCTGTAACGGCTGCTGGTGGCATGGATGCCCACGTCCTGAGTGCGGCTTCACAGGGGATCCCCATGGGAGATCTCCCGCCGATAGCCTCGCATGGATCTGTACCAGCGACCAGCTTATAAGCTCCCAGTTCACTCACAAGTTTTTGTGGGAGTACTGTATGAGTAAGATGCCTGGATGGAGTTCGATGAGCAGTATCGCGAAGAAATAAGGGCTATCAAAAGTACAATGGTGGTGGATCCCCTCAAATGCGGTGACATCTTTTTTAGAGGATATACAAATATCTTCAAATTATACTTTCCACCTACGGACGGAGTGAAGATTCATTACTACGATTTCTGCTCATTATACCCTTACGTAATGAAGAACACTCCGTACCCCATAGGTGCGCCTGAAAAACTCGTGGGCCCCGCCATGCCTACCATCGAAGAGTTCTCAGCTAATTTGAGTGAGAGCTACTTTGGTTTTTCTTTCGTAGATGTAGTGCCCTCCCTCGCGACTAATGGATGTCAATCTTGCCCGTTGTTATAGACCACAAACTCATCTTCCCACTGTGCGTGAAGTGCGCAGAGGAGAACTGTGGGGACTGTAATCACAATAAACTAAAGGAGGATCAGAGGCGTATATACAAGTCCTGAGCTGTCCCTAGCCATTCGTCATGGATACAGAATACTGAAGATATATGAGATATGGGGGTTTCAGAAGCTCCCCAACCTTTTCACGCCATATATAAATACTTTTATGAAGGATAAATTGGCGTATATTCAACAATACTGTCATCGTGAAGGGATACAGCTTGAACGCGGCCAAATTGTAAGGAACCCTGGCAAGCGCTTTAGTGCAAAGTTGTACCTAAACAGCCTTTAGTGGAAGTTCGCTCAGAATACAGACAAGGAGAACGTACCTCAACTCAAAGTTATACTTAGCTAGTAAATTTCATAGTAAACTTTTTACTAATGATAGGTTACATAGGATTGGTGGCAGCGTTTTGTTGTACATTCGTAATCCCCTTAGGGCTATCGAGATTAAGATAGATTTTCCGGCAGAAATTAATGCGATATGCGTTGTTGTTTATAGACCTCCCGTTCAACCCCTCGATACCGATAATAGATTTTACACACTTCTTAGTAACTTTATTAATAATCGGGATAGTACAGTTGTCGGAGATTTTAACTGCCCTAATGTTAATTACGAGACTTTTACTGGTAATGATGTGCGTTTGAAGCTGATTGGGTTCATGGAAGATAATTTTTTACGACAGATGGTTACAAAACCAACTCGCAGTGACAATATTTTAGACGTGGTGATGACGAACGACGAAAATATAGTTGAAGGTTTGGATGTAGGTGAGAGTTTGGGGTGTAGTGATCCACCAAATTATTAGGTTTAAGCTATTGATAGAAAAGAGTAAGGATAGTAACGTAATAGAAGTCCCTGATTTTCGTAAGGCTAATTTTGATAGTTTTGCGGATAGGATGAGAGTAGTGGACTGGGATAATTATTTATGGGTAATGACGCAAATTTTCATTGGGAGGCATTTAAAGAAGGTTTCTTGAACGGGAAAGGGAGTTTATTCCGCGTAGGCCCAAGCGCGCTAGTAATTATGGTAGGCCCAAGTGGTGGACTAGGGAAATAGGTGAGTTCATAAACGAGCGTATATACTTAATAAGCCAAATGGCACAGTAGCTAACTTTAATAGACATATCGAGCTTAGATGTCAGGTTAAAAGATCTGTTAGGAAAGCTAAGCGTAATTTTGAGATACTTGTAGCTGCGGATAGTAAACATAATCCGAAAAAGTTTTTTGACTATGTCAATAATCGTAAGCCGATAAAAGATAATATAACCCCATGGTAGAAGCTAACGGCGCGTTGGCTTCCGACGCTCAGGCAATGGCAGGGTATTTTTAACAACTTTTTTGCAATAGTTTTTACCGTAAAAGACGTAAATAATGTCCCCGACGTGGACGATATTGTTCCATTTAGTAACGAGACTATTTTGAATGAAATAACTGTTTACGAGGGTGAGACTGCGCATTATATCGATAAGCTAAAAGCTAGCAAGGCTCTAGCCCTGACGCGCTTTATCCGAGACATTTGAAAGATTTGAAAGACTATCGTAGTCCCCTTAACAAAAATTTTTAATAAGTCACTGGAAACGGGGATTATTTCTGAAGACTTCAAATTAGCTAACGTTACGCCCATTTTTAAAAAAGGCGACCGCACAGTAGCTAGCAATTATAGGCCTACTAGCTTAACGTCAATTGTCGGTAAACTTTTGAAATCGGTAGTTAGGGAACATATCGTCGATAATTTAGAAAGTCGCGATTTGATTAATAGTAGTCAGCATGGGTTTCGACGCTATAAATCTTTTTTAACTAATATATTAAAGTTTTTTAAAGAAATATTGCTCGAATACAGATCTACAGAGGGAAAGGCCAACAAAGAACCTAAGCTCCACTCTAAAGATAGCCCGAGAGAACGGAAAGAGTAAGGAAAGAGAAGAAAGACTCACCATCATCATCCGCCGGCCACTGCCGACAAGTCAGAAAAATAGTCGGAGAATAGGAAAGGGGTGAAAGATGAAAAGAAGTAAAATAAGAACGCTTACAAAACATGCGAACACAGTCTTAACTCACAGTCATACCATGCAAAGTACAGACATGCAAGTAAGGAGAGGATAAGAAAAAAAAGTAGGTAAAGTTAAAAAAAAGTGGGTTAGTTTACTTTACGAGCTACATCTACGTTCGTGTTAGTCTAATTTTTTTTTTTTTTTATTGCTGGCATCACACGCTGGCATGTCACAAGCTGGCATTAATTGTCAACAGACTCATTCTCGACCACCACCCCCCGAGCTCCTGTTAGTAATTGCTTTTTTATTTTAAACAACGTTAATATTTTTAAAATGCCTATCTAAGCGGTTCTTAAACACATTAACGCTGGTAGAGTGAACGACTGACGCGGGAAGATTATTCCATTTATCAATTACTTTAAACGTAAAGAAGTTTTTAGCGATATTAGTAATGAAACGTCTGCCACGCAACTTAAATCCGTTATTACAAGTATTGCTATTATCGAAAGTGAACAGTTTGTCAAAATTTACGTTATCAATATTATTAACGACTTTGAAAACTTCAGTAAGCTCCCCCTTAATCTCCTAGTTTCGAGTGAATGCAAGTCTAACACTTTAATCCTATCTTCAAAAGGTTTGTTGCGCAATGACGGAATTAGTTTCGTGGCACGACGCTGAACCCTTTCTAACCTATCAGTATCCTCGCGCAAATACGGGCACCAAAACTGAACAGCTTATTCTAAATGAGGCCTGACTAGGGACTTGTAAAGCGGCAATATAATATCCTTCGATTTAAATTCGAAATTACGCGCTATGAAGCCTAACATCCTATTAGCTTTTGCGCAAGACTGCAGGCACTGGTTCCTTACCTTTAAATCCTTAGATACGCGTACGCCTAAATCTACTTCCTCTTCAACGCTCGCTAACTCTCTACCATCCATCGTGTACGTGTAATGATTGTTACGAGAACCTATATGCAAAAACTTTACATTTGTCTACGTTAAATTGCATCTGCCACTTATCCGTCCACTCCATAATCCTACTTACATCGTCTTGACCTATTTCTATCGTCCTCGTTAACAACCTTACCACCTATTTTAGTATCGTCCGCGAATTTTGACATATTACTAGTCAATCCTACATCTATGTCGTTAATGTAAATTACGAATAGCAATGGGCCTACCACTAAACCCTGTGGGACACTGCTACCAACATCTAACCACCCCGATTCACTACCATTAACAACGACCCTCTGTCTCCTAGCACGAAGCCATTCCTCTAACCACTTAGCTACCTGACCGCGTATACCGTGGGCTTTAACCTTCGCAATAATCTTCTATTAGGAACTGTATCGAACGCTTTTTTAAAATCTAAATAATAACATCAGCCGTTCTATGCCTATCGTATTCGCGCACTATTTCGTTATAAAATTCTAATAAATTAGTTAAACAAGATCTATGGCGTCGAGACCCATACTGACTACTATTAATCAAATCTCTACTTTCTAAGTGATCGATGACAGGATCCCTAACTACGGATTCCAAAAGTTTACCGACAACTGACGTTAAGCTAATGGGCCTATAATTGCTAGCTACTGTGCGGTCGCCTTTTGTAAAAATAGGCGTAACGTTAGCTAATTTGAAGTCTTCAGGAATAATCCCCGTTCCGAGTGACTGATTAAAAATCTTCGTTAAGCGGCCTACAATAACGTCTTTCAAATTTTTCAAATGTCTGGGATAAAAAGCGTCAGGGCCTGGAGCCTTGCTAACTTTTATCCAATCGATATAAAGTGCAATCTCACCCTCGTAAACAGTTATTTCATCCAAAACAGTCTCGCTACTTAATGGAACGATATCGTCCACGTCGGGGACATTAATTACGTCTTGTACGGTAAAAACTCGAGCAAAAAAGTTGTTGAAAATACCCTGCCATTGCCTGAGCGTCAGAAGCCAAAGCGCCGTTAGCATCCACTAGAGGAACTATGTTATCTTTTATCAGCTTACGATTATTGACGTATTCAAAAAACTTTTTCGGATTATGTTTACTATCCGCAGCTATAAGTATCTTTAAATTACGCTTAGAATTCCTAACTGATCTTTTAACCTGACGTCTAAGCTCGATATATCTATTAAAGTTAGCTGCCGTGCCATTGCGCTTATTAAGTCTATACGCTCTGTTACGCTCGTTTATGAACTCGCCTTCTTCCCTAGTCCACCACTTTGGCCTACCATGATTTCTAGCGCGCTTCGGCCTACGAGGAATAAACTCCCTTTCAATATTCATAAAACTTTCTTTAATTAAACGCCTCCCAATGCAAATTTGTCATTACCCATAAATAATTTATCCCACTCCACTACTCTCATCCTATCCGCAAAACTATCAAAATTAGCCCTACGAAAATCAGGGACTTCTGTTACGTTACTATCTTTAGTGTTTTCTATCAATAATTTAAACCTAAGAATTTGATGATCACTACATCCTAAACTCTCGCCTCCTTCTAAACCTTCGTCTATATTTTTGCCGTTCGTCATCACCACGTCTAAAATATTGTCACCGCGCGTTGGTTCTCTAACCATCTGTCGTAAAAAATAATCTTCCATGAACTCAATCAATCTTAAACCCTCCTCATTACCAGTAAAAGTCTCGTAATTAACATTAGGGCAGTTCAAGTCTTTGACAATTATACTATTTCGATTGTCAATAAAGTTACCAAGAAGTGAGTAAAATCTAGTACCGGTATCGAGGGGTTGAACGGGAGGTTTATAAACAACAACAAAATTTAAACTAATTCTACGCGCCCTAACTTCAACGCATATCACATTAATTGCTGCCGGAAAAAGAACTTTAACCTTGATAGCCCTACGGAATTACGAATGTACAGCAAAACACCGCCACCAATCCTATGTAACCTATCATTAGTAAAGAGTTTAAAACACGGTATATCAAGTTTCCCCAACAAGTTCCTAATCACGGTATTTAACCACGTTTCAGCGATAGCAACTATATCGTAGTTGCCGGAATAAATTATCGCCTTAAATTCGTTTAATTTATTTCTAATACTACGCGCGTTACAATAAAAGTCGTTTAAGTTATTTTTTATCAAGGACCGGCGTTTTAAACTAATTTTCACGACGGGCCGCGTTCCCCGGACCCACAACATTAAAGAAGGCTTCGACCTATACAGCTTTCGTACGTTTTCGTCAATTAACGTACCTAGCCTAGCATTGCCTATTTCGTTAAAATGCACCCCATCTTTTATAAAAAGGCTAGGATCACTGAATTCGGACCACAGCCTTACGAAGGGTACATTTTCCTCAGCACAAATCTCTTCTAATTTATTATTCAAAAATATTGTTTTGGTAATTTTTTACTATCAGTCCAGCCTCTGGAAACTGAAAATAAAGTTTACCATAAGACTCTTTACATTTTTTGAAACAACTTTTATTAAGTACAATATGAAGGCAAATACCGATTAAAGCTATAAAATTAATGTTAAGAAATTATTTTTTTGAGCGATAAAATCGCGGATCATGTTTTTGGGAGTGATAAAATGGCTGATCCCACAAAGGTTAGGAAGGTACCGCTAACAAAATTGGGGGGTTTGACCTGAACTCAAGATTTTAGTGTCACGATGGCGTCGGTTTGCGATGGTTGTAATTATTCACTGTGTTTAACTTCATGCAAATTTTTTGATGATGAAGAGGCTGCATTTAATTTTTATGTAGAACACGGTGTATTGCTAAAAGAATTTATTTGCCCTAAGAAAAACAAGGAAGGTATTGTTTGTAGTAATAAGTATACAGGTAAGAGTAGTACCTAAAATTAGGTTAGGTTAGGTTAGGTAGGTTAGGCTAGGTTAGGTTAGGTTAGGTAGGTTAGGCTAGGTTAGGTTAGTATAGTTTTACGGTATATATAATATATACAGTGAATATATACAGTATTCGTTTTACCACATATATATAAATGTATAGATATACCTTTTAGGTCACTCATGTTGGCTGTTTCTACAATTTCCATAATTTATATATCAATGGATTCGTTTTTACATCGCGAATGCGCCCTAGATAGTCTCTACTGAAGGAATTACCCGCATTTTAGGGTATTTTTTTACACTTATACCCCAAAACAAACTTCGTGTCCTAACTTAGTTTTGGGCCAGTTCCCTCACTTGAGACTATCCAAATCGCATTCCTGGTGTAATAACGAATCCATTGATCTATAAATTGAGGGAATTGAAGAGATCGGAGTGATAGTAAAAAATTACCATAAATTCTAAAAAGAAAACTTACGATTGCTACGCAAGAGTACACTCTAATTTTTTGTCACAAGACAAACTGCGTTTGAAAGGTGTTCAAATGAGGATTAAAATTACCGCAGAGCCCCCGAGGCATGTTTAAACCTGGATGAAGGTAGCGAACAATCTATCAAGCCTACTGTTGTGCACATTTTTGATACGTATCTTAGAGTTCGACGCGTGAAGCTGTCCGCCACTAAACAGATGGAAATTAAGAAGCGTTTGTTGAAAGATACACCTAAATATCCAATGAGAAGTGTGATTTTGAAAATGTATACAGTCACGGCTGGCGTAACCACCAACCAGAGAGAAAATGTGGCCTTGGGTATCCTCCCACAGCGCGTCCTTATCGGCTTGCTCGCTCATAAAGCTATGGTTGGTGAATATAAGAAATCGGCGTTCAAAGTTAAAAAATTTCGGTTTGAAATGCGTAAATTTACATATTAATTGCGCATATGTTGACGGAGCTTTGGAAGTGAATTACCCTACAAGCGCCGAGTTTTCTATAAGCTCACGCGCATACTAAAATCTGGCCCATGATATTAATGGCTGTGATTTATTTGGCTCGCGTGTGACTATAGACGAGATTATAAATGTAAATAACTTGTATGCTTTTGATCTACATATTGTTTGATCAGTGTGTCAGCGTGATCACACATCTAAATCCGCAGTTAGATGGTAGTCTTGGTGTAAGATTTGAATTTGGTGAAGCATTAGCCAACCCGATAAGTGTGCTGTTTTATTGGAAAGTCGGAGTATCGTCGAGATTGATCGCTTCAGAAGTGTATCTGGTGATTATTAAAAAAATAATGGATGAAATAGCGATACGCGAGGTTATGATGCAGGATTATTTCACGCGTAATATATTCGTTGGGACTTATTCAAAAAAATTTAAAAAATAAAACAACCTACTGTATTACGAAAGAAAATGCATCATTTATAGTAAACACCGGTTCCCTTGGTAGCTCGGGAATCTATTGGTTCGGGATATTTGTTAGAAGTAGAGAATGTGTTTATTGTTATGACTCATCAGCACTACAATTATGGCTCGACCCCGTAATTATGAGCGTCATAAAACAGTTACGTGTACCACAAATTGTGTGGAATCTCCAACGTTATCAAAGTTTATTCTCATATGTGTGTGACATCATTGCCACTGTTTTATTTCTTTTCTGGCTCGTGGGAACAGTTATTCAGCTTTTTTAAAAATGCTGGATTTGTGCGACTATGAATCTAATGATAACCTCGTGTTTAGCGAGGTAGTCAAAAGATTCAGCATCTTGTAAATGAAACAAACACGTATATTTTATGATATGAAAACAAGTGTATATATTTATGTATCATGTACTACCGCAATAATCGAGATTTGTATATTAATAGTTAAAATTGTGCTACAGTTAATTTATATAAGTGTAATAAAAAATCTTGCTCCTAAATTTATATCCGATAAACTATATATATATATATATATATATATATATATATATATATATATATATATATATAATGTGTAAAATGAAATTATTGCCACTCTTATTTGTATATGTGCGTTAAAACATTGAAGCCAATATTGCGCAAAAAATTGTTGTATACAATAAACTGTATTATGCATATATTTTTAAATATACTTAAAATGTTACCAATAGTTTTATTATTTAATGAAATGGTAAAAATACTTGGTTTATTTTTATCGCGAGCCGCAGACACGTACAAGAAAAAACTTGCATCGTTTCTCCATCATTCTTGCATTCCTCGGAAATATCTTCGTATAATACAACCGGATCGTCCTTAAAAGAAAAAAATATTACTGTAAACCACGCTTTATTATTATTATTCACAGGATAAGGAGAGAGAGAATTATTTTAACATAAAAATGGTTTCTTACCCAACAAGGCCGGTGGTTTCCAACGTACGTTCATACTGCAGCACGCTCCGAAGTATATCCACGCCAGCTTTAAAATAAAAAATTTAATAAATATCTTATTCCTAATTTTGCAGCTCCTAAAACTCTATATATACACATACTATATATATATATATATATTACGTAAAAATGTGACGTATAAGCCAAATGAAAATATGTATTGCTAACTGCGCCACAATCAAGTTATAATTGTATCAGATATACCTTTTAAAATATAGAATAAAACCTTAGTTTTACTAACTAATAAAATGTTGAAAATACCCGACTTATTCAGAAAACACGCACGCACACACAAGTATAAGAAAAAAGAATAAAAACTTACATCGTTTCTCCGACAATCTCGCATTCCTCGGAAATATCTTCGTTTAATACAACCGAGTCGTCCCCAAAAGAAAAAATATTACCGTAAACCGCGCTTTATTTATTATTATTATTATTTTCACAGGATAAAGAGAGATTTATTTATTATTATTTTTTTTTCACAGGATAATGAGAGAGATAGTTATTTTAAAATGAAAACGGTTTCTTACCGGCGAGGCCGGCGGTTTCCAACGTGCACTCATACTGTATCATGGTACGAAGTAGAATCTCGTCAGGCCTTGAAAATAGCAAAAAATTAAAACTATTATGCCATTCATTTCAAAAGAGGTTTTTTGTAAGAGAAAAATCAAATGAGTTATTGATGCACACCCATAACCGTTTCTCTCCCAGCAATTCCATATGACATCATCAACAAAAAGTACGCGTAATTCCCTCAGATTAGCTTCAATGATACCATATGGCATTTGAATGTAACAATTAACTGTATAGCAAATCTGGTAGTTTTTGGACAGTGGCCTGAGCATTTATAACCCAAAAAGAGATGAGAAATTGTATGAAGGGTTACTCACGCCTAAAATACCGAAAGTGTGATGTACCATTATGTTTAACAAAGGACAAAAACTGTTTTAATGCATTCCATTCAAAGTAGTATGGTGTACCTTTCTGATTACCAAAGGACAAAAATTTATTTTATTTGTTTCATTCAAAGTACCAAAGCTGTTTGTTAGTTTCTCTTATTACTTGATGGTGCCAATGGAATCATATAATTTCTAGTGTAATTAATTAAATAAATTTCTAAATAAAGTTTCGTTTATAATTCCAATCCTATTTTTAACATTTTTAAGTGTTAACAAATTTTTTTTCCTCAAAACAATAATTTGAGAGAGAAAGGGTTAAAACAATTGACTGCTTTCGAATTACACATTACGTACATGACGTAATCGTAGCGACTCGAGTCGGGAGTGGTGTCAATCTGGAGCTGGGGACCTTGTAACACCGTTTCCTCTCGAGTCTGAGTCGAAAATACGTGGCCATTGTCTATTAGGGCGGAGCGTTTTTACACTTTTTTCGATTTTCGGTTTGTAATAGCACGGAGAAGTGGCTATTCCACGTCAAAAGTGAGTTTCTAAAATCTCAGAGATCTGCAGTAATATCTTCTGCCTCCGCATGCGAGTTGAAAATAAAAAAAAGGGCCAAAATACGCATTTTTCAATATTTTCTTATAGTTTTAATTTTCATCCTATGTTCTTGTAATAGCGAGGAAAAGCATCGTAATGGTTTATCTTAGATTAGTTTTAAATATTTTTGTCCTACGATAATTTCTTCTACCTCCGCAAACGTTCCAAACTACGGGAAAATTTACATAAATAGCGTATTTTATAAGGAGCTATTATGGGTAACTTCGGCACTACACCACAGTTTATTCGTTAATTATGTATTAAGTAATGCAATTAACAATTCATTATATCATATTTTATTAATTTAAGACGTTTATATATTTGAGAAATTAAATAATTTAGGGCAACCAATGCAGTTTACTTTGCATATGCTTGATTTATTTTTGATGACTTATTATGTAATATGCATGCAGTTCTTCGCTTATTTCGTCAATATTGAATGTACTATATTGAAAAAATAACCCAGAACTCACCACGTGGAAGTGGCTGCATTTCGAGTTCCTCCCTGCCCGACATAACCACCCTACCATTATCGAACTTAGGCTAGTTACACACTGTAGTCACTTTTTGTTTCCATTCTTGGCATTTTCTTCCTGGATTCTAATCTTGCTCTGATAAATCCATCCCTTGCCTCTGAACCGCATACTGCAGCTGAAGCCTCTGTTACCAGCTTTATATGCCGTTCAACCGCTTGGGTGTGTAAGGAAAGCGTGGGATGAAATCGGGTACATCTCCTGATGAGATATAGTTCAGGATGTCTGAGCGTGATAGAACTTTTGTCAGAGGAGGCTCTGACAGCTCACAAGTTTGCCAGTTTCACTGCACTGAAAGTTCAACGTGGGCAATTTAAACACTCTCACTGCGGCTGACTCAGAATCTCTCGCTTTAAGAATTCTCCTCCATCCTAATTCTCTGATATGTTTTGCTTCATCGTGAATCATACTAAGGAGAACATTCTCAGGATGAGAAAAATAGGAATTTCTCTGAATAACACGGTCAACTATTTCTATACAGAGGGCACTCAACGACCCTCGAGCGTTCTATCATTTGATAAAGATTTTTGGCTCCCTGTGTTGCTGAAGAATTTCTCTCGATTTGAAACCACATTGGAATATAAACTTTCATAATATAATCCACGATACACTTAGGGTTGTCTGAAGGTTCTTCATTTGAAACGTAGAGACGAAGTATGCGGTTAGAAGTTGTCACCCATCTGGAGTGTGCCATTCTGCCTGGTTTCCTTTGAGCTAGAGAGGGAGTACATTCACTTTTTGACACAGCATCATAGATTTCTACCAAATATTTTTGATCTGTGCTCAGATCATCTCTGTCAACTACAATTTCTTCCGATTCAACTGCTTCAAACTCAACAACAGGTCTCTTTTCACAATCATTTAACTCTTTTCCTATGGGCCCCGTAAAACTATGAGGACCTGTGTTTTACCATCAATGTCAGTCACTATGTGCCGCAAGTGAAGTTCATTAGTGTGAAACAAGCAAATCAGTCACTGGAGTGCTCTCTGAAAGTGCTCTTCAATACTTCTTATCACTCCTCCTTTTGGTCCTGTATTAACTGCTGTCCCGTCACATCTAGTGGCTTTAATTTCTGAAGTATCAATCTCATTTGAGCGAAAAAAATCCAAAATTGCAAAAGATATACTCTATGCTAAGCCGGAAGTGGGAGTTACATGCCCAATATAATGCGAGTTTGGTTCTTGAAGCAAAGTGACATGTTCTTCTGTTATATTTTTTTGATAACCTTTACTGCCAACTTTTTCTTGCACTGCAGTTCTGTCCTTTCTTCCACAGTTTCTTCTTCGTAATCTTTCTTTTGAATGATAGATCTCACTCTTTTTCTAGCTCTCCTTACTTTGCATCTTTCTATTACTGAACTTAAAACTTTTTCGTTTATAATTCCCACGTCTTCAAGAACAGCCGAAGCAATTATAGCAGCAGACCTGTCTGACACACCAGTTCTATCACAAGCTATAGCCAATGATGAGATTGTTCCATGATGAGATTGTTCCATCGATTTGATTCTCTGTGTCGGTTCATAATCAGAATCCGCTCCTTCTGTTTCACTTGATGTTGATGACAGTGTTTCAGTTGCTTGTCCTTTACCGGTAGATGGTTTTGGTTCATACTGTTTCATTCTCTGTTGTCTTCTAGCAATAGTTGCTAGATCTTTACGAGTTTGTGAAACATCAAGAGAGCCTATTGCCAATTTTCTTGTTGTTCTCTGATCTTTAAGGAAGTCTTGTTCAATTGCTGGAACCTTGAGATGGTTTTCACATGAAAACTTATCAAAATTTTCACATTTGCAAGCACTGATGTCAAATAATTTGTTTTCTGTCTCATTTTGAAATGTTTGTAATTTAATTTTGAATGAGTCACTATCTTCTTTCCTTTTTATTGACTTTAGGAGGTTTTGACATTTTTCATGATAATTTTTAATCATTTGAACGACAGGGTTTTGAGAAACAGTAGGAATAGAGGCTGTTTTCCACAAATCTTCGAGAGTTTTTGAGAGAACACTCGAAATTTCTGCAACTGTAGGCTCTTTCTTCGACGTCTTCAGATTCAACCTTATTTAATGAAAATATTTCATGACGTCCTTATAGGTTGGAAGGCACCTCTTGTCTAGATCAGCTGGAGCCCCAAATATAGGGCAACTTGAAGAAGTTCTTGTTGCTTGAGCTGGTACTGACATTGTGAAAAACACAGTAATTAATATAAAAATTAAGAAATTACGTCTAAAACGTAAAATATTCTTGCATTCTGTAGAAGTTTTGTATATTACACCAACGTATTATTATGCACTAAAATTTGCAGTATATGTCCACATGCGTGTTGTGTTCCAAAGATGTATTACCAGCAAGAGCAAAACAATCCACATCTTACCCGAAACGTAGCTAGCACAACACTGCGGGGAAGTGAGAGAAAGAAGGCCTGGTAGAGTGTTGTGAGTCATGACTCATCAGCCATCATTCACTGACTCATTGCCGTATATGGCAATGACGAGCAACACCATACCAGGCTGTGGGGAAGCTTCTAGAACGATGTGGGAGTACTACATGACGTACAAAGTGAATTTATTAGCGTATAGGCTGAATATGCAAAATACGTGATTTATGCGGATTTTTCCTTATTTTGGAACGTTTGCGGTGGCAGAAGATATTATCGTAGGACAAAAATATTTAAAAATAGTCTAAAATAAACCTTTAGGATGCTTTCCCTCGCTATTACAAGAAGGTAGGATGAAAATTAAACCTATAAGAAAATATTGAAAAAATGTGTATTTTGGCGCATGCTTTGGATTTTCAAAGCGGGGTCGGAGTCAGATGATATTATTGCAGATCTCTGAGATTTTACACAATCACTTTTGACGTGGAAGAGCATTAGCACTGTAAAATAAAGATGAATACGTTGAGAATGGGGATTATCTATATATATATATATATATATATATATATATATATATATATATATATATAGGTAATTCAATAAGTATCCGCACCTTTTATTTTCACAATTTTATTTTCACATCTGACAGATTATATACACATCACTTCTCAACATAGTCTCCCTGTTTCTCAATACACAGTCCAGCGATTCACAAGCTTCCTAATGCCATCACAAAAGAATGTTTTTTGCTGTGTGCGTAGCCAGTCATGCACCGCCTCCTTCAGGTCATCATTGCCTTGGAATCGCTGACCTCTCAAAGCGTCTTTTAGTGGTCCAAACACGTAAATATCCAAAGGTGCCAAGTCTGGACTGTAGGCTGGATGGTCGAGAACTTCAGATTTAAGTTCTTAAAGGCATTTTCTAATATGTGCAGAGGTATGAGGGCGCGCATTGTCGTGTAACAGAATAACACTTTCCGAAAAGCTCCCTCTCCGTTTTGTGCGAGTTGCTTGCTTTAACTCATTCCGAAGCATGTCACTTGTTACTGTAGTTCCACGCTCTAGATAATGTTCAAGGATAGGGCCTCGTGTATCCCAAAACAGTGTTAGCATATCTTTACCTGCTGACCGCTGCGCTTTGAACTTCCTTGCAACGGGAGATATTGGATGCTTCCATTGCATGCTCTGTCGTTTGCTTTCTGGTTCATAGTGATGGATCTAGGTTTTATTTCCAGTGATAATGCGCTCCAAAAAGTTTTCACCTTCATTATGATACCTCGCCAAAAGACGAAAGCAGACGTCCATACGATTACGCTTGTGCTCTTCTGTCAAATGTTTCGGCACCCATCTTGCACAAACCTTGTGAAAGCCAAGAATATCATGAAATATCGAATAGGCTGACCCTTGAGTGATGTCTAATGGAGATGCAGTTTCTTTTACTGTTAATCTTCTGTCATCGAAAATCATGGTTCTGGCTTCTTCCTGCTTGTTATCACTGGTTGATGTTGACGGTCGTCCTGAGCGCTGAGCATCTGTCACACATGTCCGACCTTCCTTGAACATTTGAATCCACTCTTACACACTTCGCCGTGATATCGCATTATTCCTATACTGAGCACATAAACGCGTGTGAATTTCAGCTCATTTCACACCTTCTGCCCACAAAAAACGAACCACGGATCTCTGTTCTTCCAGAGTACAAATTGAAAGCGGTGCAACCATGCTCAGTACTCGTACGATATGTGACAGCTCCGAGTAGCCGAAAGAAGCCTATACTGTTGCTAGCCTAAATAAGCCTATAGATCTCAGTTTCGCTCGTTATTACGAGTATATATTATATATACTATATTATCACTAAAATAAAAAGTGCGGATACTTATGGAAGTACCCTCGTGTGTGCGTGTATATATATATATATATATATATCTGTGTGTGTGTGTGTGTGTGTGTGTGTACATATATATATAGCGAAAATATATAAATAAAAATAGCTACTCACATCGAATCACAACAGAGATATACCGGAGGCGACGCATATTTGGGTAGGCACGCCTGTATGGAAGAGTCTACCCTTTCAGATAAAATAATAATATATTACAATTGTGCACAAAAACTACATAATCACGAAAACTTCACAAAAAACACACTTCTACATAAATGGTGACATATGAGAAGTAAATTCTATATATCTCACTCAGAGCACTATTGAATAAGACTATTTATGTACAGTACAATGTTTACGGAGTAAAATAACTTACATCTTGATAATAGGATATTCGTCCCACTAAATTCTTGTTTTTAAGTTTGTACGCAGCAACTGAAATGCTTCACCAACAGTAAATGATTCGCGTTTGTCACTGCTAAAGCTTTTATATGATAGGGGAGAAGACTCTCCCAAGGATGAGGCATGCTGGAGGAAAGACTTACCCCTCCCACACTTTCAGAAAGGAAAACATTCATTGGCTGAACAATTTTTAGTGGGCGGTCCTTAAGTTTTCACCAAGCCGTGAGAGAGAGAGAGAGAGAGAGAGAGAGAGAGATGTGGAGTCATTTGCAAAACATTTATAGAATGAACATAAACAAACATGTTTAATTTAGAACCCCACTAAATAAAATTTAATTTCCTTTATTAAAAATGTGCGTAGGAAACTGCCTTTGCGTTACTTTTGGTAACGCTGGAAATTGTCTCTGTGGGTTCTATCAACAAATATCATATCATGCATATTTCGACCATTTTAAAATAAACACATGTTTATAGATATTATAGTCTTCATTTGGATTTGATGAGGAATATTATATTTTGTGCTTAATGGTCTACGCGTTATAAAACTGTTTTTAAATTCGCTGTATAGCTGTTGGTTTATTTACTTGGCAAAATATAAATTATCGTTTTCTAAATTTTCGGTTAAAAATGTTTATTTAAAAATGTATTCTTCATTATTACAGTACTTTGAAATGAATTTTTACGTTTGACGCGCACCTAGCTCTGAATATATAATAATAATAATAATAATAATAATAATAATAATAATAATAATAATAGAAGATTTACTGGCACTGTCTAATTATGATAACAATATTTTTTGTTACAGATAAAGTGGTCAGAGATGGTATTCTGAGCGGGAAGATAGAGAGAGAGAGAGAGAGAGAGAGAGAGAGAGAGAGAGAGAGAGAGAGAGAGAGATATCGGTTGTCTCTGGAGGGCTATATCTTGAGTAAATATCATTTTGATATTATCTCGAATTAAATTTGGTGTTAAATTAAGATGCAGCTGTGTTTCCATAATATGGGCGAGTTATTAGATGTGCGTGTGTGTGTGTGTGTTGTGTGTGTGTGTGTGTGTGTGTGTGGTTCCTGTCTTAAAAGTATCCTCTAGCTCTGGAGACAATATCTTGAATTAATTGCTACGGTTCAGTGTTACATGCAAATATATTCGGTGTGGCGATTACATGATCTGTGCGAAACGATATGTTCTGTTTTAAAGGCCACGACCAGCTTTGACAATCTCGAGTTCAATTTTTTGGTGGAATGATAAATTAATTGTCACGGTCTGGCTGCAGCAGAAAATAAAAAGGGTACATGGAAATATCCCAGTATGTATATACATGGAAATAACTTTATTAATTCTTCTCTATGTAAAAATATTGTATATTCGTTTAATATATATTTCCCAATTTGTGACCATATATATATATATATATATATATATATATATATATATATATATATAACTAGAAGATAGATAAAGAAATACAATTCTTTTGATTTGGGTGTTTTAAATAAAAGCTTCATCTCAGTATATATTAATGTGAAAGATGTGTTCGTTTCAAGCCAGGAAATAAAAAGAGTGTATGGAAATATCCCAATATGTATATACATGGAAATAACTTTATTGATTCTCCTTTACAAAAAATATTGTATATTTGCTTAATATATATTCCCCGATTTGGAACTATATATATACATATGATGCAAACCCACAAGGCAAAAGGAAAACGATCCCAAGGCCTTTCGTGTAATCAGAGCTACACCTCCTCAGGGAATGACGAGGTGTAGCTCTGAACGCACGAAAGGCCATGGAATCGTTTTTCTTTTTCCTTGTGGGTTTGCATCACTCATTCATTTCACGTGTTTAATTGTGAAATTCATCATATATATACATATATATATATATATATATATATATATATATATATACACTACGCCAGGACGATTGAGTGACAGCCATATGGACCCGCTGTTTGTTTCAAGAAGTCGTGGTGATAAGTTGTTGGTTGTTCGGCTCAAGTACATACCCACACAAACGTGTGTGGATATATATATATATATATATATATATATATATATATATATATATATATAATCACGACATTCTACGCATTCCTTACCATCCTTTATTCTGTGTTTTATGGCTGACAGCTGGCTGTCTCTACATATTTTCACTCGTTACCCCACCTTTATTCTGTTGTTCCTGGCTGACAGTTGGGTGCCTCTACATATTTGCACTCGTTACCCCCTTTTATTCTGTTCTTCCTGGCTGACAGCCACAGGATCTCGCAGTGTGCTTCAAGAAGTCATGATGATAGGATGTTAGCTTTCGGTTGAAATACATACACACAAACATACATATATGATGACACTCTACAATCCCTGCCCCCGTTTATAACCACTATACAGTTATATATATATATATTATATATATATATATATTACACACTTCAGTTCTCCCTGCCCACCTTTATAACCACTCTTCATTTATATATACTTCCCTTCTCCATGAACCCCTCTTTATTACCACTCCACATTTTTGCGGGAATAATACTCTCCGTAATAACATTTTTAGAAATGTTTATACGTTGTTTTTTTTATGGCGTTTCTGACAATTTAATTGGAGTTTTCTCTTATGGAGCCTTGAGAGATTCCAGGTCCAGTGATAAAGTATATGTTTTTTGAGGTTGCTGTTGAACCTTTTATTTTCTATTATCTGATTTTGTAGTCGATTCTCTATCGTGGATGCGATCTCATTAAGAGATATACCTCTTTTAGTTCTTTGTTTTCTTCTATTTTGTTTATTCTTTCATCCTTTTCTGTCAATCGGCTTAGGATAAACGATAGATACGATTCCATATAAGTATAAAGCTAACTGTTTACTGTTTGATATTCCCGTATTTTATTCGCTTTGAATTCCTAGATTCTTTAACGGAAGATCTCTCCGGAGGTCGAGGAAGCAGCGCTTGATGTGGAGGGAGAAGGCATATCCCTCTTCTGTTCCCTCATAGAGATTCCTCTTGATGAGGAAATGGGAGATGTCTATTGTTATTTTTGTTGTTGATTTTTGTTTCGTCTTTTCGCCATTTGTGTAGAGTTTATTCACTTGTTCATTGTTATGTCTATAGGATCGCCCAAATGTTTGTTTGTATGTTTGTTATTTCATGGTCATGGATACAGCTTGTGACCTTGTCGGACTAAGAAGATAGTGCCGGATGCCGCGAGAAAAATTTGAAGATATTTTTTTATGTAACATTATTACTGTAGTTAAGTAATATAAATTATCTGATGAGATTGCAACTGTGTAATCTTGGCACGTTTACAATTTTGTTGGAACACTAACACAGTGGTTAACATACTTTAAACACTGTTAATTTTAATAAAAAGGAGCACGAAACTGACAAGCGTAAGCGGCACTGATACCAGTCCACATTTTCTTTCTTCAGAATCATTTTACCCATAAAATATTTCCCCTCTTTCATATACTATCCCCAACTTTATGATGTGAGTATATAAAAAGCCTAAGTGCAAGAGAGAAGATAGATATAAGCCGAGGCACCGAAGCCTCCAAAATTAATAAATTTTGAGAGAGTACACCACTCAAATTAAGAATCGAGGAAAACCATAAAGTTCGATCATATTTACTATACGAGTTAAATAAAACTTAATGTACATAGCAAATCGATTTAGTCATTTAAACCCTTAACACACCGTAAGAAAGGTGGTTTACCATTTGGGTAACAAATCTGGGAATAGATACGAATCTACAGCCCGGAAGAGAAGACCGACGACGATGATAACAATAAAATCATGGTATGAGGAAAAAACACCCAGATAAAATCACTTATCACAAGAATATCTTTATTCGTAATACAATAATGGTGTCAGGTGTGTCCCAGCTACGTTTTTATTCATCTAGTATTCCGCCGTTTCACCCATAAAATTTTTGAGAGGAAGGCGTTATCCCGTTGAAGAAAGAAGAAAGAAGATTTTTGTATGCGCCGAAAGAAGATTTGCTTGCTGAAGAGATTATACGAAGAATAGTGGCTGAAAAAAAGCAGTAAGCATCAAAGAATGACAACGTTCGAAGGCTACGAGAAAATCGATGGAAATAGCCCACCTCATAAGGCAACTTAATGACCTCAAACATAACACACAAACACCCCACACAGAAGCCATAAAACAGCAGATACAACAGCTCAACATAGAAATAAACAACAAACTTAAAGAAAAAAACAAACATTTAGGGAATTCATAACAACACTAAACCACTCCACTGGTACATCCAGGCTATACAAGAACGTAAACAGCATTACCCACTCTAACAGCGGCATTCACACCTCACACGCGGCTATCTGTCGCAGCCAAAAGAATATCCCAACATATACACAACAAGCTCACATTCTAGTTAATCACTACGCAAAGCTAAGTCACTTAAACAGAGACAACAACCAGAAACACGCAGACAGACAAACAGCCGGACACAAGCAAACCTACAGACTCGACACGACCATTACACCCTTCAATACAGACCAGACCACCAAGGTCATCAAAAACATTAACAATTCGAAGGCTACTCGACCAGAAAACATATCTAACATGCACCTTAAACACATGGCCCCACAGGGAATACTAGCTCTCACAAACATCAGCACATATTCAAACCAACACTGTATTAGTCCTGACATACGTAAAAAAGGTAAAATTATTACACTACTCAAACCAAACAAAAATCCAATAGAACCAGCTTCCTATAGATCCATTACTTTACAATACACCTTTCAAATTAACAGAGAGACTAATCTTACAATTCACCAACCCACACATACGACTATCGCAAAGTGAAGATGGATTCAGACCTCACCACTCAACCACGACATTACTCACTAACCTCACGCAGCACATCATGGATGGCATCAACTCCAGACGACCAGCTCAACGTACACTATTAGCAACAATAGACATTATTAAAGCATTTGATGCTATCCCACGCTTCCCTCTTATAGATAAAATACTCAACACAAACATCCACAATAACATCAAAAGGTGGCTGAGCAAATATCTTTCAGGAAGATACTCACATGTCACATTTAATGGTAGATCATCCAAAAAGAAGCTTTTTCCGAACGGGGTCCCTCAAGGATCTGTTCTCTCACCAACACTGTTCAACTTATACATGCATGACATTCCAATACCCATAGATAAGAAGCTTATCTTATCATCATGTGCAGATGACATCACTCTAACATCCACCCACAACAACATCGACACCCGCTACAAATAACCTACAAACATACATAAACAGTATACAAGACTGGCTCACACACAATAGACTCAAAGTAGCGTCCACAAAATCAACCATCACCTTGCTAACAAGCAATACAAAAGAACACCAGATAACTCCACAGCTTACACTAAACAACACTAGCATTCCACACACTCACAGGACCAAAATACTTGGGGTCACATACAACACATCATTATCTTTTGCAAACCACATTCAGGACATCAAAACAAAATGTACGTCAAGACTTAACACGCCTTGGGTACTAACAGGCACAAACTTTGGACACCAGCAGGAAACAACATCACTCATATACAAACAATATATTCACTCAGTTATGGACTATTCTAGCTCATGCTGGGCAGCCATTATTTCAAACACACACACATAAACACCTTACAGACAATACAAAACGACGCACTTCGTATCATTACAGGATGTACTAAAAAAACAGCAATAGAAACCTGCACACAGAAACAAAAATACTGAAAGTTAGGGAACATTTAAACACGAGGGGAACACAATTCATGGCAGAAGCGACAACTAACCCACAACACCCTTGCCACTACATGTACAATCATGCACCAACACCTAGCGCCATTAAGGTAACACTAGAGAGACATTATAACCGAATACTCCATTCCATACCACGCCCCACAGACATCACACTGTAGAAAAAACATATATACACACACACACACACACACACGCACGCACACACACACACACACACACACACACGTAACCCACAAAGTACTGACACGACTCGGTCCGAATGCGGTCCTAGGTGCGAAGCCGCCACCCACTTACAGGTCAGAGACCAGCCTGAGCAGATCGGATTGAGTTAACTTAGCACTATCCCGATATCGACATCACCCCAACTTACAGACATATAAACATAAACACAGACTAGACAACTCCACAAACTACACCTGCCACCTGTGCCAGGACACACCACAAACAATTGAACACATTATGACAGACTCTACCGCTCTAGCACATAGAACACAACACAACATCACTAGTGCGCTGAACCTCTGGTCCATTCCGGAGAGGGCGATCGGTTACCTGTGTCCCGCCGGCTTGCTCGATCAGGGTGGGCTGATCGGCTAACCAACAACAGCAACAACATCGAGTTTAACTTTACGCATGGGAATCGACTACACGACAACTAGCACTGGAAGCAGTTTACGACTGCATGACTACTAGTATTGAAACAAATAAGGACGACATGACTACAAAGTGAAATCGATTACAATCCCTAAAATATAAGGTAA
The DNA here is from genome assembly GCA_023014485.1 of Bathynomus jamesi. NCBI lineage: Eukaryota > Metazoa > Arthropoda > Malacostraca > Isopoda > Cirolanidae > Bathynomus > Bathynomus jamesi. Next base: position 796,361 of record JAJOZX010001197.1, on the reverse strand, counting down.
ACAGGAATTTGCCGAACGAAAATGTGTTTTATTTCGAGTACTTGCAGGTGTAAAAGAAACATTCCGGAGATAGATAAAAAATTAAATAAATTTATATCAGATTAAAAAAAAAGTCATACTACACAGTAGGTAGGAGTGAAACAACTTTTTATTTCAAATTTATTTTATCGCTTCTTTTATGGTGTATTAGAACGTAAAAATGATGTTTTCAGTCATTTAGTATTTGTAACTCAAACCATCCCGCATTTTTACATAAAAGCAAAATGGCCATCAGCTGGTTGTCCATCACTAAAAATATGCTCATAACATAAAAACTAAGTGTTCTATCAAAAAAATGATTGAAGAAAAACGCTTTATAATGCAAAACTATACTTAAAAAACACCATTGTGCATACATTGTATTGAAATAAAATTGTATCTGGTCTCACTTGGTTGGATGCCGTAAATCAATTGCATTTGAATGCGATGTAAAACCCGCTCATCTCAAATATTATTATTTTTCAGGAGAGACATCAGATCCCCTTTTTGGTTTCAAGTGAGGGAAGCAGAAAGCGACTTTTTATTCTTGACCTAATAAATCCGTCTCTTGATTCCTGTGATGTTACTGATGCTGATGCATCTGTAACCAACTTCACGGCTCTTCTGACGTTCTGTGTGTGAATGGGGTATTGCTCAACTTTGAAATATTTTGTTTCGTACTCGAGCAATTTTTCATCACACAATTTAGACGTGAGAGGTGGTTCACTGATATCAATCCTCTCACAGAAGATGATGTCTGTCCAATGTGATGCTTTGAAGTTCAATTCTGGTACTCTAAATTCTCTGATTTTCCTTGTATTGGCTTCCTTAAACTTTCTTGTCTGTATTATTCGATCGATTGCAACTTTGCGCAGCTTTTGCTCATTATCTGACAGCATTGATAGAAGAATATTTTCTGAGTGAGCAAAATAGGCATTCCGTGAGACATAAGGTTGGACAACTTTTTGTATATCTTGGAGTAACAGGTTGAACTTTTTTATCGCATCAAAGATATGTTTGGGTCCATCAGGCAGATAGGGTTTAAATTTTATATTGAACCAGTTAGGACCATAGTTTGTTACTATGAACAGAACAAGGCTACGTAACTCTCTGGAGGGATTCTTTTGGGAGACCTACTAATGACATAGTCTGTTAGCTAGAGTTAACCATCTAGAGTTGTTAAGGGGACCAGGTTTGAGTTTCTCTAGGCTTCGTCAACATATCCTTCACTTACGGCCACAATTATTCTGAACATGTATTGTTGATCATTACTTAAATCTTCTATAAGCTCATCTGTGAGAACTGGGATGCTATCGGCCCCATCCGTAATTGGGGAGAACTTTACCACAGGCATCTCATGGTAATTCTTAAGAGCATTACCAATAGGTCCACTGAATGATCTTGGCCCAGTTGTTTTCCCGTCGTATCGCTCAAACAGATGCCTTAAGGGAAGTTCATTTGTATGTAACATACAAATGCTTCATTGCAATGGTCGGTTCAGCTTCTGCTCGATGAAATGGATTATGCCACCTTTAGACCCAGTGTTGACATTCGTATTGTCGCACCCTATCACCTGAAGATTCTGGTTTAGTGTCACTTCATTCAAGTAAGCGAACAACGATTCAGATACATCACTTGTTTTTCCAGATTTAGGGCTCGAATGGTTAAGGTATTCTCCACCAGGCTCACTCAATAGTACATAATGTTCTTCAACAATTATATCCTGGTACCATTTACCATCTTTGTTTGTCTTTACGAACGTCTTGTCTTTTCTCCCATCAAAATATAAAGCTTTAACATCACCATAACTTTGTGCAGCTTCAACTTTTTTTTTTCTCAATTTGTGTCTCTCTCTTCTCACCTTACTTCGATCAATAAAAAGTCACTGTCTTTTTCGGTAATGATACCCAAATCCACCAAAGTAGCTGAAGCAATGGCCAATACAGCCCTATCTGAAACACCAAATCTGTCGGCTTCCATGGCGAGAATGGGTAAAGGGGCTCTCATTTGAATGTTGGAGCATTCATATTCAGACTCAGTTGTTGAACTTTCTTCGGTACTAGAGAGATCAGTATTAGTATCAGGTGAAATCACATCAGCAATGTCTGCCTATTCGAATTCGTCATGCATGATTATTTTTCTTCGCTTACTTCCTTGTTGCTCCTTCAACTTTCTTGCATTTCTTTTTGCTATAGATCTTGAAAGCGTAACATCCACACCTCCAATCACCATATTTCGCATAGTCCTCTGATCCTCATGGAATTCCAGTTCTTCTTTGAGTATTCGTGATTCTTTTGGACAAACACAAATAATATGTTTTTCTTTACATCGCTTTTCAGCAGCCAAAATCTTGGTGCGAAACGAAGTTGCATTTACAGGCACAAATATCAAAGAGTTATAGCAATGATTTTTTGAACAAGTCAATAAGGTTCGCACTGCTTTTGGATCGATTAAGTTGCGTAACCTTGTCGGTTATGGATTTTTTGCTCATTGACGGTATTGATGAACGTTTCCACACTTCGACCAATGCTTCTGCTATCATTTCGAGAATAACATTAACTGTAAATTTTGCAGATGAGCCTTCATTCAGTAGTAGAAAATATCTCCCAACCTGCATATTAGAGGGTAAGACATTATGTGGCAATTCACTTGGAATTTCGAACAGAAAATGTTGCTTTACCGACTGTCTAGTTAGTAGAGATTTTTCCATATTTAGATTTAAGGTTAAATTTCTAGAGAAATATTACATTATAAAAATCTGAAAAAATACAAAAAAAGAATTTACTTAAAACAATTTATATATAAACTGTTAAACTAAAATGTAAACATATTTTACTCAAGTCTTTGTAGCCACCCATGCTACAATATGCAGCATGCGGCTCCTACCCCGATCCCTTATCAGCCATATGCAAGATGTCATTGTCCTCGAGTGAGACTGATGTTTAGATAAGCATCTGTGTGTTCTTATGTAGTTGGTGATTAATAAGTACCGCTTGTGTTGTGTGAATATATTTACTCTTTATCATAGTCATAACCAAATAACTTATAATATAACGCGATATCTTCTCTCAAAAACCGATAAATATTATACTAGGGGTCTTTCAAAATATGACTTTCCGCCATTTTGTTTTCTGCAAAAAAAACGGCGGGTGGAGAGTCCTAAAAAGAAAATATTATCTTTTTAGAACTTCTAGAAGGTCAATCCACCAAATCATGAGTGAGGCAAGATGGTTTAATATTTTCACTCCACCCTACTTTCGAGTATAGCCAGACGCGTGCGGTGAAGCTAGCAATCGGGTACGCTGCTGCCAATATATGTATATATATATATATATATATATATATATATATATATATAACGTAAAGAACGACGCTTGTATAGAAGAATATTCCGCGCAAGATGAGGAGGGAGAACGAACAAATGAAAAAATTAGGTAACCACCCGGGAATCGAACCCGGGATCTTCCGATTGCCGGTCAGATATGATAACCACTACACCATGGTCCTCACTCGATCAGAAGTCGTAATTCTCCTACATACGCGCAGAAACCAATGCCACGAGGGGGGGCACCTCCCGCATGCCGCACATATATATACATTTCAACTGCAAAGAACACGCAGTATAATTAACGTAAAGAACGACGCACGCTTGTATAGAAGAATATTCCGCGTATTTTTTCATTTGTTCGTTCTCCCTCCTCATCTTGCGCGGAATATTCTTCTATACAAGCGTCGTTCTTTACGTTAATTATACTGCGTGTTCTTTGCAGTTGAAATGTATATATATGTGCGGCATGCGGGAGGTGCCCCCCTCGGGGCATTGGTTTCTGCGCGTATGTAGGAGAATTACGACTTCTGATCGAGTGAGGACCATGGTGTAGTGGTTATCATATCTGACCGGCAATCGGAAGATCCCGGGTTCGATTCCCGGGTGGTTACCTCATTTTTCATTTGTTCGTTCTCCCTCCTCATCTTGCGCGGAATATTCTTCTATACAAGCGTCGTTCTTTACGTTCATTATACTGCGTGATCTTTGCAGTTGAAATGTATATATATGTGCGGCATGCGGGAGGTGCCCCCCTCGGGGCATTGGTTTCTGCGCGTATGTAGGAGAATTACGACTTCTGATCGAGTGAGGACCATGGTGTAGTGGTTATCATATCTGACCGGCAATCGGAAGATCCCGGGTTCGATTCCCGGGTGATTACCTCATTTTTTCATTTGTTCGTTCTCCCTCCTCATCTTGCGCGGAATATTCTTCTATACAAGCGTCGTTCTTTACGTTAATTATACTGCGTGTTCTTTGCAGTTGAAATGTATATATATATATATATGTAGTTTTATTATGCAAGAATTTTCAAGAAATAACGATGATATAAACTATAATAAATTATGACCTGAGTACGGTAGTAACGGTGCTTACCAAATCTGGATGATGGGGTGGACACTGGATACGGTATATATTTAACTATTTATATGTGACAGCACGATCTTTATCTACAGGGTGTCCCGTAAGTCTGGACCCATAGGGATTTATAATATATTTTTTTGTTATTATTATTATTTATTATTATTTTTTTATTATTTTTATTATGATTTTTATTTGTGGGGCCACTTGAAAGCCAAAGTGTACGAGGTCAAACTTCAGAACATTTTCCACCTTAAAGCACGCATTGTGGAGGCGTGTCAAGAAATTTCTGCGACTGTGATTCAGAAAGTGCTGTCGCAGTGGAGATTGCGTCTTCAACTATGTGTGCGACACAACGGCGGACACTTTGAACAGATTATGTAATAAATTTTTGGACTATTTTGTAATTTTATTATTTTTCCCTATGGGTCCAGACTTACGGGACACCCTGTATATTTCAAATCGACCCTACGATTCTTTGTGGAATATTCATCTATTACTGAATCGTAGAATAATGGGTCATATTTCATTTGGACTACAGTAACAACTCATTTTCGATGCTCATAAGGGCTAAGTATGACAGCCTTTCTTCGCTCATTGTACTTCTTAGAATCGTTTTAATTCTCCTCAAAGCCGAAAATGATCTTTCTACTGATGGAGTTGTAAAGGGAATGGTTAGTACTAGCTCTACGAGTTCTTGAAGTTCAGGCATGCTCAAGTTGTTCAAACTCAAGAATTTTGCAATGTGACAGGGATATTGTCCTTGAAATTCTTCAGATGAGTATTGGACACTTAGTTCATTTTTCAGTCTTATAAAATCAAAAGAGCTACTGTGTAACTCCGCAAAGGTTTTAAGAATTTCATCAGGGAATGCGTGGCTAAATTTTAGAAAATTTTCGGGATTCAGAAGTTACAAAAATTTCAACTGTGACAGATTTCCAAATCGAGCAGTAAGTTGCATGCAAACCGTATCTATGATTTCTAAATAGTCTTTTCATTTCCAAATCTGGCCGATCAGTCTGTGCTTCTTATTCGTTTTGGTTCTGCAGCAGCAGTCAATGGCCTGCAATATTTCGCCATTGCCACACAATCATCAACGCCACTCCGCATTTTCTGAAACTACGCTGAAACACTCCAGCGTATCCCAGGACATTTTTCGGCCAATAGTAAGGCAGTATTTATTAAGCACAGCTCAGCATTTAAGAATCATATTCCTATGCGAGTACATTCTATGCTTAGAGCGTAACTTGTAAGAAAGCACATGAGAAAACAAGGAAGTTTCGCTTAACTTTACTTTGTATTGCTTAAGTATACTGAAAAAATTATAAAATTTATTGGTATTTGTAATAGCATTTTATCAATATTTAAAAAAATTAAAATTTTTAAATTTAATAAAAAAAATTTAATATACACACTTTAACAGCTGATAGCTCAATTGATGTTTCTTTCTTTCCAAGTTAAACCCAGTAGAATTAATAATGGCAGTCAGACTAAGCTTTGAACAAAGGAAATTCATTCTAAAATGCTACTGGAAGTGTGAAAACGCAGTTGAAGTGCAAAGACAGTTTAGGAGGGAGTTTCAAACAGATCCACCAACGCGACTTACCATCACTCGAATTAGAGATAAGTTTGAAGCCGATGGAACTGTTCAGAATGTCCACAAGAAGCGTTCCGGAAGACCACGGACATCGACAAGCCCCACAAAGCAAGAAAGAGTACTGGAAACGTATCACCAAAGTCCAAGAAAATCTGTGCGGCAAACGAGTCGTGAGGTAGGAATTTCAGAATCGTCTGTCCAACGCATTTTGAAGGGCTCTCAATTGAAAAGTTACATTCCAAGATTAGTCCATGCTATTAATGAAGATGATCCGGACCGAAGAGTGGAGTATTGCGAGTGGTACTTGGCACGATGTGGATGTGGATTGGAAGAAGGGGTTTCGTAGAATACCCTCCGCGTTCACCAGACCTCACACCACTAGACTTTTTTTTATGGGGATACTTAAAAGACAAAGTCTACGCTATAAAACCTGCAACAGTCGCTGAATTGAGAGCAGCCATTGAACGAGAATGCACACAAATACCAAACGAAATGTTTCGTGATGTTTGCGATTCCATTGCTTCGCGTTATCAGCAGTGCCTGGACCAGAACGGACGTCAGTTTGAAAACAGGCGTTGACAAAACAATTAAATAATGTCTGTAGATTCTATTACATTTTGAAAATGAAATGTATTTTAATAAACACTGCCTTTATAAGTATTTAAAGTGTGTATACATTTTTTTGGGACGCCCTGTATATATATATATATAATATATATATATATATATATATATATTTATATATATATATATATATATATATGAATATATAAAACAGCCTTTGGAAGTAATTCATAAATAGTATCTGCAAATTCTCTTGAATAATGATAACAGAAATGTCGCACTCTACCAGTGTTTAAAAAGCTAAATATTTGAAAACTAATTGACTTACACAAATTCAATGTTGCTGTCAATAAGTTCAAACTAATCAACAAAAATCGACAAACATAACCATTCAAAGGGCAATCAACCACCCATCAAATACACCATCGTCTCAACGCCAGACTGCACAGGAATTTTATACAGAAACCTAACTATACAGGAGAAACTGCGTGAAATGTACTCTTTCAAAGGAGCAGATGAATGGAATACAATTCCCATGCATATCAGGCAGGCTTCATCACTAAATGTATTTCGGAAAACACTAAAAAAAACTGCCTGTTTTACTATAGTATTCAATTTTATAATCAACTACCGTATTTAAAATATGCTATTTTCATTAAGCACCTTTAATTTCGTAATTTATTCTTTTTTATATATTTTTTTTTATTAAGCAGCACTCGTTTTTTAATAAATATGAGTATACAATAATCATTTAATTTAAAATTATGTAACATTTTGTGAACTTTTTATTGTATTTACTATTACTATTATTGCTATTATTATTAAATTTTGTTGTTACTATTAGTATTACCTACCACTTTCACTATTTTTATGTAACAAATAAACTAAATGCCATTAATTTGGCCTAAAAGCCTCCATGCTTCCAAATGCATATTCAAATGCGAGTACTGTAAATAAACTAAATATATTAATATCATAACAAATATCTAAAATTTGAAAAACTCACTTCTATTATTTTCTGAATAAAGTTTTGAATCTTGAATCTTGATATTAGAATTAGCTATTTTGATAATATTGAAGCCATGAAGGATAATGAAGAATTAATTGATTTTTAAAAAGTCTAGAAATTATGGATAAGGGCTGATTTTCTTTACGTGAGTGGGCGACGAATTGACCAATTATTAAGGAAGTGATATGAATGTAATGCTTTTGACAAGTCAAGGAAGGTCAAGGTAGTGTTTTTTTTGTGTTTAATTACTGATGCACATTTTCTAATAGCATGTTTATTGGGGTGGCTATCAGCATATAGGGACAAAAATAATTTTTTAACTTTAGAGTTCGGAAGGTCGAATTTTTTTCGTTATCGTGAGAAAACTTAGCATCAATGGCATACTAAGGGGGGTGCGAAGGGGGTGCCATCGGGAGAGTTGAAATACCAGTACAAGTTTTCAAACCAAATGAAAAATTCGCCAAAGTAAGAAAAAAAAATTTTAAATGTTGAAACTATTACAACAGCTTAGTGTTAATTTCCACTATAAAATAAATTTTTATTTTTATTAGCAACACAAAATTTACAAACGAAAAATTAAATATGTGATAAAAATTACATCGAAAGGCGAACGTTTGTTGACGTTTTAGTCATCACTTTGTTGAGCATAGCCAGCTGGCTGCAACTGACATTCCAAGTCCAGTTCACTTAACACTGTGACTCCACATACATGAGGTATGTTTCATTAAATAATTATGATAAAGCATAAAGTGCTGGTGTTTATAACAATATCATGGTACTTATACCAGTGTCCAGTAATTTTTGACAATGTGGTATCATAGTGATGTTTAAGTGTTTATAAATGCATCGTCGTGATGTTATAATACCCGGTAAATGCATTGTGGAGAGGGCCATTCATTATGCAACTACAAACTGTGAGGAAATGGACATTTCTATGGAGAGAAGAGGGAGAGTAAAACTCCGAAAAAGAATGCCTGGAGAGATGGCAAAGGATGCTGGTCTCACATTGCTAGAGGAAGTAAAAATGGCTATGTTTGAATGTCTTGATCGCTTTCATCAAGAATTGGAGATTCGTTCTAAGGCAATGGATCAAATTCTGTCAATCTTCGCTGTAATTCAGCCAAACACTTTGGTTGTTGCAACAGAAGAAGAACTTCGGAAGTATATTCCAAATTTGACTCAGATTTTCGATGAATTCTCTGATGAAGATATCGGTGTGGAAATTGGACGACTTCGGAGGCATTTGGAAGCTGCCAAAATCAGCGTTGAAGAGGCAAAGAAATGGGCAGCATTGCAGTTTCTGGAGTTTATTGTGAAATGGGATTTTTGTGAATCTTTGCCAAGCTTGTCAATGTGTTTGAGATTCTTTTTAACTCTCTGTGTCTATTGCTTCATGAAAAAAGTTTTTCCAAATTGAAATTGATAAAAAATTTCTTTCGCTCGACCATGAGTCAGACAAGGCTGACAAATCTGGCTTTACTTTCAATTGAACATGAATATGCAAAGAAAGTGAATTTTGGTGAGGTCATTGATCAATTTGCAGAAATTAAGGCTCGAAAGCAGAGACTGAATCCTTTCTATTTACCTTTGAAGAATAGGCTTAGGCTCAGCCTATTCTTCAAAGGTAAATAGAGAGGATTCACGCTCAGCCGCCGAGCGTTGAGACTGGATTTCCTGTGTGTTTTTGTATAAAATAAAATGCAGTATTACCTGTTCACTGAATTTTTAATGTCCTGCATTTTTCTTATTTCCAATTTGCTTATGACAGTACTGTACTGTTTAAAAATCTACTTGCAAACATAATATATTTTTCTGTGTTCAAATTTTAAAATTATTTATGGGCGGTGCCAAAACAAGGATCAGCCCCAGGTGTCAAATACTTTATGTACGCCCCTGTTTAGCATGCCATTTTTTTTAAAGCAATCAAATCATATTTAGGGGTGGCGCACGGCAGTATAAAAATATAGAGTAATGTACTTTTAATCAATAGTAAAACACCCTATTTATTTCTTTGCAAAACTTGCAGAAATTATTATTGAAGTGATTATATGAAATATTCATATGTTTTCAGATATATAGGTGTATTTATGATATAATATCAATACATGTAACTACTACTTGTGACTTTTGGCATCTGTATAACTGGCAAGGAGCAAGCTGCAACTCAAATCCTCAGTTAACTACATGCTGAGGAAGTGCGTATGTGGTAGTAATTCGTGCTCCATTTATTTCACGGTTTGGAGTTTCACGCCCTAAAATTTTCAATTTTTAGCAATCATGGCTAGGACTAGTTATATTACTCGTTCTAAAACAGATATATGGCTTGTTGGTCCAACTTTACAAAAAATATTGGGCGATGAACTCCCTTCTCAGCAGCAAGTTTTGGAACATTTTTTTAACCATCATTCAGAGAGGAAGCTCCATTTGAAAGATAGGGCTAAGAACGCTTTGATCAGTGCTCTGGGTTTCTGGAAGAAAGGCAGTATTCCAACTGTACATAAACATGATCTTATTAAACGGTTGCTCAAACTTCATTCTGAATGGAAAGCATTACAAAAGAGTAAGTCCCGTCGATCTCAAAAGCAAATTTCCAATGAAACACACTTCACATCACGACTCAATGAACTATTTGACATTGCACACGAGAATGCTCAGTCTAAGATGAAAATAGAAGATAAGAAATTTCTTATTGTTCAGCGCAGTGGAAGGAAAGGTCACATAGCTGGCATTGATGAAGTGACAAAAATCAAGGAAAGAAATAAGATAATTAGAGAGCAAAATTTTATTAGACGCAAGAGAAAACATGAAAAAAAATACAACAACTAAGCAAAGTTGCAAAAATAAGGTTCAAGTACCAGTAGTGATAACGAGTTGATCCATTCGGAAAATAGTACACCTCAAAAATTAAAAAGTTTTTATCAGGGTGACACCCAACCACAATTGAAGAAAGCAAGACAAAAACATATTGACTCCCGAATTAGCGCAAGCTCTAGACTTGACCAGCAACCGAGCAACCGAGCAGCAGCTCATATCGTTGCTGCTACGCAAAAAGTTTAGGGTATGATGTAGAGTCACTCTCGATCAGTAAAGATTCTATTCGCACTAAAAGGATGGAAATTAGAAAAGAAACTTCAGCTAATATCATTGAACACTTTGCTCCAGAAATCTCCCTAGTAGTTCACTGGGATGGAAAAATGCTACCTGATATCACAGGAAAAAATCTGGCAGTCGTTTGCCTGTGGTAGTGACTGGTAAAGATATCGGCAAGCTTCTTGCAGTCCCTAAACTTACCTCCGAAAGTGCAAAAGCAATTGCAAAGGCTGTTGTTGAAATTGTAAAAGAATGGAATTTAACCAACCAGATCAAAGCTATGTCGTTTGATACCACGGCAAGTAATACAGGAAAGAGAGGAGGTGCCTGAATCCTGATTGAACAAATGTTGGACAAAAATCTTCTGCACCTAGCCTGTCGTCATCATATCCATGAGATTATAGCTGGAAATGTATTTGGCGTCCTTTTTGGTCCCTCATCAGGACCTGATATTGCTTTATTTAAGCGATTACAGCTAGAATGGAGTAACATCGATAAGACTAAGCTTGAACCAGTGACTGGTGATAAAGAAGTGACCTCAGACATATCTGAATGAAAGGAAATTATTGAATTCTGTAAAACTAACCTACGTAGAAGAACGTCAACCAAGAGATGATTACCGAGAAACCTTAGAATTGACATTGTTGTTTCTGGGAGAAGCAGCCCCACGAGGAAGACGACTGATGCAATCAGGTGCTCTACATCGTGCACGTTGTCTAGCAAACGTAATTTATTCTATAAAGATTTATCTCCTCCGTTCACAGGTTCGTGTAACATCAAGAGAAATATCATCTTTAAGAAGATTCAATTTATTCACTACAAAGGTTTATGTAAAAGCACGGTTCCAATGCCCCAAAGCAACTTTAGCTCTTGCAAATGACCTTGAGCTCCTTCAGAAATTAAAAACTTACCCAGACACTGTCGTCTCCAAATCTGCAGGCAAGGAGTCCGGTAATCATTTGTGGTATTTAAGTGAACGTCTGATTGGTTTCTCTTTCTTTGATGATCGTGTACCTTTAGAAATGAAGAGATTGATGGTCGCAGCTCTAAAAAATGAAGGAGCTAAATGGCCTCCAAATAGAATTTGTCCAACGATTGCTCAAGGAAAAGATCTGTTATCATTTGTCACAGCAAACTCTCGACAACTGTTTTCACTTTTAGGGTGGAAGATGACTTTCTAACTTCTGTAGATCCAGCTCAATGGGAACAGATTCCAGATTATCAAAACGCTTCCGAGATTCTTAAAAGCATGAAGGTTGTCAATGATATAGCAGAAAGGGGATTAGCATTGATAAAGGACTTTAACGCCTCTGTAACGAGAAATGATGAACAGACACAGTTTTTGCTTCAGATCGTTGAGGAACATCGTAAACCATTCCCAGATGCAAGAAAGAAAACACTAGTTGAAGGTCTCCAAAGTTCAACCAGGCGACAGTGAGTTGTTAGCACCAACGAAAACCCCTCCATTGAGAGGATAATATTTACCCTTATGGGTGAGGGGGACCTGAAGCTGAACTCAAAAAAGACAGTAAGCTAAAATCTTCTGGACTCTTGCGGCACCTCTAAAACATTTCCTATTTGTATACAAATTGATATTCTGAGTTGTTTAGGGAATAAGCACTTAACTTTTTGAAGATTATGTTTATACAGCTACCTTACCTTAATGTTTATAGTATCTTCCGTTGTATGTCCACCTCTAAACACAAAATGTGTTTAGAAATTAAGTTTATTGTACGTGTTATTGTACACGATTATTTCAAATACTTTATTTAAGGATGGAAATATGGAAATGGGGCGAAAATTGGATGGAGTGTTTAGATTTCCCGAATTAAATACAATATATAGCATACTCTGGCTTCCTAGTAATACTAATTCATTCATTAGCTTACTGAGTGGTATTGCAATTTTATCGGATACTAACTTATATATTTTTACCAGGACCGTATTGATGTCAGAACCTTTATTTCTTAGAATTTTTATTGATAGAGAGACTGGAGAAAAGAAAAGAGAAATGAGTTTGGATTTGGTTGTGGCATGTATTATTGGCACTAAGTATCTGTAATTGGCATCGAGATTGCAGTATTGGAACTGATATCTCTAAAGGAGTTGTTTAATAAATTGGCTATATCTTTGGGGCCACTGTAATAATTTTCGCCTTCGGTTGTAAGGGAGTACAAGAAATTTGTTTTCGTCTTCCTTGTGGTAATTAACTCTTTCAGTGTTCCATATCCTTTTTGGATTGGATTTTTTTTAATCAATTTTTTAACAATAATGACTTTTCTTGCTCTTTAAATGACTGCATTAAGTCTGTTACAGTAATTTTTGTATATCTGTTTCCTAATAATATCAGTTTTCCATAGTTTAAAGAGAGTATGCTCGCGTTTAATACTCACAATGAGTGCTGGGGTGATCCACTGGTTGTTGTACAGGGTGTCCCAGAATTAACTATCTATTTCAATGAAATCGGACAAATTTAATAAAAACTGACATAATTTTGTGTTTATTACTAAATTATGATACAAAAACAAATAGATTTATAAATCATACGTCAAAACTTTATTGAGAAGTTTCAACATGTGCACCGTCTGTATCTCTGCAAATTTCAAATCTATCCTCAGCGCTGCGAAACACATTTTGAAGCATTTCAGGTGTTATCTCCCGCACTGCCAACTGGATGCGTTCTTTAAGTTCAGCTAAACTATTGATCTTTTGGCGATAAACCTTTGTTTTTATGAAACCGCATGCAAAGAAATCCAGGGGTGTCAAATCCGGAGAACGCGGAGGCCAAGGTCGAGGTCCTCCACGTCCAATCCACCGATTCGGAAGGCGTCTGTTGAGGTATTCTCGAACAATTAGAGCATAATGACATGGTGCTCCATCTTGTTGAAACACAACATTATCAAGAATGCCATCATCAAGAAGCTGTGGTTCGAGAAACTGCTGAAGCATATCAAGGTAGACGGTACCTGTTACAGTTGCTTTCGCAAAGAAGAATGGGCCATAAATTTTGGATTTGGTCATTCCAAGCCACACGTTAACTTTTGGAGAGTCTCTTTGCCATTCTATGACTTCAGACGGTCTTTCATTGGACCAGATACGACAGTTGTGTCGATTGACTTTACCACACGTGTGGAAAGTCGCCTCATCACTGAATAAGATGTTATCCAATAAACTTTCATTTTCGATTTGATCCACAATTTCTGCACACCTTGCTGCTCGATTTGGATAATCCTCTTCATTTAGGGCATGCAGTACTTGAATGTGATAAGCCTTTTTCATCAGTGTCGAACGCAAGATTCTATGAACTGTTGTCTTGGATATGTTGAGTCTTCGACCGGCCTCCCTAACCGAAGTTGTTGGTTCATCCTCAAACAATTGTCGTACCTGTTCGGTACTGTTACGTGCTGTCCTTGGGCGTCCTCTTCCCACCTCGTCGTGTACGGATCCAGTTCTTTTAAATTTGTTCACAAGTTCACGAATCGCTTTGTCTGTAGGACCGGTTCTGTGGAATCTTCTTGTAAATTTTTCTCGGATTTCATTACATTGCATTCCTTTGATACGGGATGTTACAACAAAGATGCGTTCTTGTGTATTCATTATTAATAGGGTTCTGAAAGAGAATGAAAATAAAACTATGAAAAACTATGAAAAAATTATGAAAATAAAATTATCAACAAAATTTAGAAATTTATACATTTTTAACACATATTAAACATGATAAACATAAATAAAAGTGTGTTTTTAAAAAATTTGTCCGATTTCATTGAAATAGATAGTTAATTCTGGGACACCCTGTATTTAGCTTTAGATGTTACTTTTGATTAAAGAGAAAAGTTTATGTGGAATATAGCCATTAGTATGCCTGAGAATGATTGAAATTTTATTCCAATGTCATGATTACTTTCGGTTATTCTAGTCCAGTCAAAAGCTGTTATTTCTCTCAGGCACTTAATTTGTTATTACAGTATAGCTGAAAGATCTATAGTCAAATTCTATAGTTTCCTTTGCTAAGAATTGCGTGATTAACATGATGTATATAGGCAAGTGATCTGTGATAATTAATATTATTATTCCCGAAATGCCGTCAAGCGGGGATTGCACCCAGATCTGATCTAGTCGAATTTCTAATGTCACTGTGAAGTCTAGTTGAATTTTCAATATATTGTAATAGCTAATATATATATATATATAAAAAAGTGGTGGACCGGATATCCGCATCCGCGTCATTTTTAACATCCGCATCCGCACTTCTGACTGCGGATGTTATGCGGATATTACCTCTAATAAATTATGCAATTTGCAATTAAATTAGTTTATAAAGTAGCTTATAAGGCCCTTACATGCACATTTCATGTAAAGTATTAATTATTAATGAACAAACAAATATATAAACCTCAAAATATAAATACCTGGTAACACAGAAAATTGAATGGAACTTGTTTCATTGAATTTTCTGTGGCTGAAACTCGAGAAAGTTATTTTTATCATAATGAAAACATTAATATTAATTTTAATTCTTATGCATTGCCTGCCATAATAGTAATATCACGAAATTTGAAAAAATTGTCATATATTCATAATTCTATATTATATTGATAGATTAACTAAATATCCGCATCCGCATCCGCGGATATTGAAATTAAAGATCCACATCCGCAGATGTTCAAAAACTGACATCCGGTCCACCACTAATATATATATATGCTCAAAATACACACATAGAAAAGTATATGCAGAAAAATATAAAAAATAAAATAAAGAGCGGTTGTGAAGGAAGCTTGCGTTATCATTTGAATGTTCTTTTGTGAGATGAATATTTAAATTTCCTGCAATAACACAATTGTTACCAATATAATTGAGGTTAGAATTCTATTGGTATTTGTAATAAAACTTGGTACGTTACTAGTTTGTGGTCGGTAAATGCCTAAAATTGAATACTGGGTGTATGATTGAACATTTCAATTGCAAATGTTTGTGAGGTATTGTTTATGCTTGTCAGATCTTCGATACCTTTATTCTTGTTCTTTGAGTCTACAAATGTACTTACATCTTCTCCCCTAGTGTTACCTCTACATACATAGTAGCTTGTGTACCCTGGAATGTTAAAAAATATATTATTTTCATTTAACCTGGTTTTAGTTAATATAATGCACGTGAATTTATGTTGTAATAATTTTAGGTTAGCAAATTCGTCAAAGTGTTTGGTAGACTGCAAATGTTTAAGTTCAAGAAGAGAGGTTTCCATTGTTGCATTTCTTGTTTAAGAAGTTGTCTACCGAGATATAATCGGAGTTAACTATGCTTTCAGATTCAATAATTTCGTTTACAGTATTGCGTGGCTGTCTAACCTTTTTTGAGCCATGCACCCTCCAACAAACTCTTTTCAGCGCTTGCACCCCCACTTTCTAGAACTTTCTCAGTGTCGAAAAAGAGAATGGAAAACGTTCAAAATATAGCAAATCAAGAAAAAAGTATATCCCAGGGACCCCTCAAGCAAAGCACCCTTTGGAAATGCTCCTTGCAACCCCGGTTCGACAAACCAGCAGTAGTGAAAGTATTTAAAGCGTTGATCATGATGTGAAGATTAGGGTAATACGGTTATAGAAATAATAACAGGTAAGGAAAAAACATACATCACATATAGAGTATACGTATATGTACATATGCGTATATACAGGGTGGCCCATAAGTCCAAATCGGTTATAATTAAAGCGAAAATCCATCTAGCGAATTAAAAAAAAATTAATTTAAAGCAAAATTTTTAAAAATATTTAAATGCTTTAAAATAATTAAACAATAAATATTTCTAAACTTATTGTAAACTTTTTACTTTGTTTGATTTTTTGTATTTTCGCTTTAATTATTACCGATTGGGACTTACGGACCACCATGTGTGTGTATATATATATATATATATATTATATATATATATATACACAAAATACACACAGAAAAGTATATGCAAAAAAAATGTAAAAAAATAAAATAAAAAGCGGTTGTAGTGAAGCAGGAACGTATGTAGAAAATTATAGAATTATAAAAACCAAAAATTAAAAATTAACTTAAAAATTAAAATTTATATCATTATAAAATCTTAAAGTTAAAGACAGCAAAATTTGAAGTACTAGGAGAACAGCAAATATATATATATATATATATATATATAATATATATATATATATATATATATATATACAGGGCGTCCCAAAAAAATGTATACACACTTTAACAGCTGATAGCTCAATTGATGTTTCTTTCTTTCCAAGTTAAACCCATTAGAATTAATAATGGCAGTCAGACTAAGCTTTGAACAAAGGAAATTCATTCTAAAATGCTACTGGAAGTGTGAAAACGCAGTTGAATTGCAAAGACAGTTTAGGAGGGAGTTTCAAACAGATCCACCAACGCGACTTACCATCACTCGAATTAGAGATAAGTTTGAAGCCGATGGAACTGTTCAGAATGTCCACAAGAAGCGTTCCGGAAGACCACGGACATCGACAAGCCCCACAAAGCAAGAAAGAGTACTGGAAACGTATCACCAAAGTCCAAGAAAATCTGTGCGGCAAGCGAGTCGTGAGGTAGGAATTTCAGAATCGTCTGTCCAACGCATTTTGAAGCGCTGTCAATGGAAAAGTTACATTCCAAGATTAGTCCATGCTATTAATGAAGATGATCCGGACCGAAGAGTAGAGTATTGCGAGTGGTACTTGGCACGATGTGGATGTGGATTGGACGAAGGGGTTTCGTAGAATACCCTCCGCGTTCACCAGACCTCACACCACTAGACTTTTTTTATGGGGATACTTAAAAGACAAAGTCTACGCTATAAAACCTGCAACAGTTGCTGAATTGAGAGCAGCCATTGAACGAGAATGCACACAAATACCAAACGAAATGTTTCGTGATATTTGCGATTCCATTGCTTCGCGTTATCAGCAGTGCCTGGACCAGAACGGACGTCAGTTTGAAAACAGGCATTGACAAAACAATTAAATAATGTCTGTAGATTCTACTACATTTTGAAAATGAAATGTATTTTAATAAACACTGCCTTTATAATTATTTAAAGTGTGTATACATTTTTTGGGGACGCCCTGTATATGGTTGATATAACTACAGTTCTTTTTTCCGATTTCCACAGCCAGTCACTCAATTTGAATTTTATGATTCTTTTGTCAGGAACATTATTATTTTTCCATGTCTGTGTACCTCCATAGTAGTATCACCGCAAAAATGTAGAGTGCAAATCAATTGAATGCAATATGATCAATAATGAGGGGGGAGGGGGTGTGCAACAAGGGAGGAGAGGGGGTTAGACCTTCCAAGGGGTATGCAAGAAGGGAGGAAAGGGTAACTTAATCTAACAAAGAAGGAGAGTGGTGGAGAATGGCGGTTGTCAGTCTTGTCTGACTTATGGTCGAGCGAAAGAAATTTTTTATCAATTTCAATTTGGAAAAACTTCTTTCACATGAAGCAATAGACACAAAGACAGTCAAAAAGAATATAAAACACAGTGACAAGCTTGGAAAGGATTCATAAAAATCCCATTTCACAAAAAACTCCAGAAACTGCAATGCGGTCCATTTCTTTGCCTCTTCAACGCTGATTTTGGCAGCTTCTAAATGCCTCTGAAGTCGTCCAATTTCCAGACTGATATCTTCATCAGAGAATTCATCGAAAATCTGAGTCAAATTTGGAATATACTTCCGAAGTTCTTCTGTTGCAACAACCAAAGTGTTTGGCTGAATTACAGCGATTGACAGAATTTGATCCATTGCCTTAGAACGAATCTCCAATTCTTGATGAAAGCGATCAAGACATTCAAATATAGCCCTTTTTACTTCCTCTAGCAATGTGAGACCAGCATCCTTTGCCATCTCTCCTGGCATTCTTTTTCGGAGCTTTACTCTCCCTCTTCTCTCCATAGAAATGTCCATTTCCTCACAGTTTGTAGTTGCATAATGAATGGCCCTCTCCACAATGCATTTACCAGGTATTATAACATCACGACGATGCATTTATAAACACTTAAACATCACTATGATAACACATTGTCAAAAATTACTGGACACTGGTATAAGTACCATGATATTGTTATAAACACCAGCATATTATGCTTTATCATAATTATTTAATGAAACATACCTCATGTATGTGGAGTCACAGTGTCAAGTGAACTAGACTTGGAATGTCAGTTGCAGCCAGCTGGCTATGCTCAACAAACTGATGGCTAAAACGTCAACAAACATTCGCCTTTCGATGTAATTTTTATCAAATATTTAATTTTTCGTTTGTAAATTTTGTATTGTTAATAAAAATAAGTTTTTTTAAAGTGGAAATTAACAGTAAGCTGCTGTAATAGTTTGAACATTTTAAATTTTTTTTTCTTACTTTGGCGAATTTTTCATTTGGTTTGAAAACTTGTACTGGTATTGCAACTCTCCCGATGGCACCCCCTTCCTGGCTGTCACCCGGGGCGGACCGCCCCTATGCCACTGACGCTAAGTTTTCTCACGATAACGAACAAATTTCGACCTTCCGAACTCTAAAGTTAAAAAATTATATTTGTCCCTATATGCTGATAGCCACCCCAATAAATATGCTACTAGAAAATGTGCATCAGTATTTAAACACAAAAAAAACACTACCTTGACCTTCCTTGACTTGTCAAAAGCATTGCATTCATATCACTTCCTTAATAATTGGTCAACTCGTCGCCCACTCACGTAAAGAAAATCAGCCCTATTCTATAATTTCTAGAGACTTTTTGAAAATCAATTAATTCTTCATTATCCTTCATGGCTTCAATATTATTAAAATAGCTAATTCTAATATCAAGATTCAAGATTCAAAACTTTATTCAGAAAAGAATAGAAGTGAGTTTTTCAATTTTTAGATATTTGTTATGACATTAATATATTTAGTTTATTTACAGTACTCGCAATGAATATGCATTTGGAAGCATGGAGGCTTTTAGGCCAAATTAATGGCATTTAGTTTATTTTTTACATAAAAATAGTGAAAGTGGTAGGTAATACTAATAGTAACAACAAAATTTAATAATAATAGCAATAATAATAATAGTAAATACAATAAAAAGTTCACAAAATGTTACATAATTTTAAATTAAATGATTATTGTATACTCATATTTAGTAGAAAACGAGTGCTGCTTAATAAAAAAATATATAAAAAAGAATAAATTACGAAATTAAAGGTGCTTAATGAAAATTGCATATTTTAAATACGGTAGTTGATTATAAAATTAACACTATAGTGAAACAGGCAGTTTTTTTAGTGATTTCCGAAATATATTTAGTGATGAAGCCTGCCTGATATGCATGGGAATTGTATTCCATACATCTGCTCCTTTGAAAAAGTACATTTCACGCAGTTTCTCTTGTATAGTTAAGTTTCTGTTTAAAATTCCTGTGCAGTCTGGTGTTGTAACGATGGTGTATTTGATGGGTGGTTGATTGCCCTTTGAATGGTTATGTTTGTCGGTTTTTGTTGATTAGTCTGAACTTATTGAGAGCAACATTGAATTTGTGTAAGTCAATTAGTTTTCAAATATTTAGCTTTTTAAACACTAGTAAAGTGCGACTGTTTCTGTTATCATTATTCGAGACAGTTTGCCGACATATTTTATGAATTACTTCCAAAGGCTGTTTTATATATTCATATATGTTATATATATATATATATAATATATATATATATTATATTATATATATATATATATATATATAAAGGGTGAGTCAAAAGTCTCCATACATAGGCAAAATGGTTATGATAAATAAATGATTATTTATTTTTAATTTTTTTGCATGTGATGTGCTGAGATGCCTTTGTCCCAAGAAGAGCGTATAGAGATCATTCTTCTGGCAGGATCAGGAAGATGTCGCAAGGTTGCCGAGGATTTTAAAAGAGACACGCCCCTGGCACGCACATCACACACGACACCGTTGCCAAACTCATTGAGAAGTTCAAGAAGACTGGAAGTGTTGCAGACCAACCGAGAAGTGGCCGTCCAGGAACAGCCACCGGTGAAGACAGCGACCATGGTGCTGGCAGCGTTCGCAGAGAGTCCCCAAAAGAGCACTCGATGGATGTCTGTAGAATGCGGTGTCAGCCAAAGGAGTATCGTCCGCATTATGAAAGAGCACAGCTGGCATCCATACAAAATGCAAATATTGCAGTATCTTAGCGAAGACGACCCGGACAGGCGACTGGAATTCTGTGAATGGGCAAGAACAAAAGTGGACGAAGACACGGAGTTCTCGGCTGGCATCCTGTTTACAGATGAAGCCAACTTTTATGTTCATGGAGAGGTTAATCGTCAAAACGTACGTTATTGGAGTGATGACAACCCGCACTGGATGAGTCCCTCAAAGACGCAAGACGGTGGAAAAGTGATGGTGTGGTGCGGGATATGGGGCAACACAATTGTTGGTCCTTTTTTCATTGACACCAATCTGAATGCCGAAATGTATCTAAACATGCTGCAAGACATAGTCATGCCGTCCCTGCTGAACGAGGACGGGGGATTTCCAGCGTACTTTCAGCAAGACGGGGCGCCACCAGACGTGTTAACGCGCGTTTGCCATGACTGGGAGGAACGCATCCGTATGTGCATTCAGTGTAATGGTGCCCAGATAGAGCATATTTTGTGACTTACAAGTGATTGCTTAATAAAGTGACCATTTTGCCTATGTATGGAGACTTTTGACTCACCCTGTATATATATACATATATATATATATATATACACAGACCTTTGGTTAGCTTCCGCCCGAATTGTTCATTATGACGAAGGTGAAGCTTTTCACTCCACCTTAGACCTACAGTTTAACGTGGAATCCGAACCACATCCCACCAGCAGCCCTGCGTCTTAACCACTAGGTCACCTAGGGTACCCATTTATCTACCAACCAATTTCTTTATTGTGTGGAAGGATGAACAGCTGGGTTTACCGAGCGCCGGTTGGAATCACCGGGCCTTAAGCACGGACCCAATGCGGTTCTCGTTTTCGTACAATTTTTTTATCCATCTTAATATTCTTTCTTTTGATTTGAGAAATCTATATATTAAATTTCCCATATGAAAACAGATTTAATAATACGCAGTAGCTATACTTAAAACGTATATTAAATTTGGTAAATTATTCTCATGGAATAACATTCAGCAATCCTTTCTATACACTTTTATACTATTTTTATAAAGAAAATCCCGCTATTTCAAAGTTAATTAACTGTTAATTTTTATAGAAAACAGAGCAAAATACATTTACATTAAATTGTCTTCGCATCAACGTTACTTTACGCTTGCAGCCATTATTTAAAATTAATGAAAAATCTTAAAACGCATATCTTAAGCTTGTTCAAGAAGTTTTATTTCTAATCTCCCATAAATTTTAAAACGAAGAGAATTGCCCCGATTTCCAAATTTATTTTTCAATCTCGCTAAGTCCCTCATATATATATATATATATATATATATAATATATATATATATATATGTATATAGATACGTATACCACAGGTATATAAACAGAAGTTTATGATACGGCCATTCTCTCCATAAACCATCCACAATTAAATTTTTATTTATTTTCAGTTCTAGATGGTTGTAAAATCCCTCATCGTTTTTCTTTTTCCTTGTTAGTTTGCAGCATTCATTCATTTCACGTGTTTAATTGTGAAATTCATCCCATATATTGGTTGGTAGATAAAATGGTTATTTATTACACGCCAATCTCTCGACACCATAAACTTTAAACCGAAGCGATCTGTCCCCGATTTCCAAATTTATCTTCCAACGTCGCTATGTCTCTCATATATATATATATATATATATATATATATATATACACATACAACAGTTGAGGTAATAAAATGGAGGTTTAGCTTACTCCGATCTCTCGATCTCTCTCTATCTCTCTCTGTCTCTCTCTCTCTATCTCTCTCTCTCTCTCTCTATGTAAAGCTGTTGTGATTGGCTCATGGTGATGTCTGTGGTTACTCACTGATAAATACAACTGTTGTGGATTCCAGATGAAAAAGCCCCCTTTTATATACACTATCCTAATTGTAAACACCCACAATGACCGAATCACGAGTTTCCTATAGGTCATCGGTGAAATTTGGGTCGGGCATAACTTGTAAGCGTGACAACCCACCAACCAGAGGTCCTGAGGCTCCGCCCACTGGGGTGTAATTGGCTGATCCGTAAATTCTGGGGCGTGTCAGATATAACTTCCCAATTCCATAGATTTCTTCCAGAAATGATTCGTAGAGAGAGAGATATCTCTCTCTCTCTACGAATCATTTCAGGAAGAAATCTATGGAATGGGGAAGTTATATCTGACACGCCCCAGAATTTACGGATCAGCCAATTACACCCCAGTGGGCGGAGCCTCAGGACCTCTGGTTGGTGGGTTGTCACGCTTACAAGTTATGCCCGACCCAAATTTCACCGACGACCTATAGGAAACTCGTGATTCGGTCATTGTGGGTGTTTACAATTAGGATAGTGTATATAAAAGGGGGCTTTTTCATCTGGAATCCACAACAGTTGTATTTATCAGTGAGTAAACACAGACATCACCATGAGCCAATCACAACAGCTTTACGGCTACCCGCAGTTGTTTGATGATGGGGATTTCTATGCAGGAGCTACACTTCATCTTTTCGCAGCGGCAGACAGGAACGCCCTACTTTCAACACAAAGCATTGCAGAAATTTGTGAAGGCGAGAAAGAAACAGCCTATGAGACGGCATTGAAATGTAAGTAATTAATTTAATTTGTGAATCGGGCTATATACTTCGTTTCTTTCAGTGCCTGTGTTAGTTAATTTATTAAAAGCCATAATAAATGCGTTTCGAAAACTAGTTTGTGATTTAAGCGGAAGGCCGGGCTATATATATATTTATCGTTTCATTCAGTGCAAGTGTTATTATTTATAAAAAGCCGTAATAAAACGAAGTGAAAGGATATCTGCCCACCCAGCTAATCTTCCTTCCTGATAACGTCATTTAGACAGTGCAATTTATTATTTGAAAGTGAAATTTTATTACACGCTTGTTACTGATAAATTAAAAATTTATAGAAAGCATAACAGGTAGGAATTTAGAATTATTAAAAACTTTTAAGATTTGCCTGGGGTCCCGGGCTCGTTACCCGGTGCAGGCAGACGATGCTTGGCACACCCAGTTAATCTACCTTCCTGATAACGTCATTAGACATTGAATTTTATTATTGAAAGTGAAATTTTATTACACGCTTGTTACTGATAACTTAAAAATTTATAAAGTTCTACAGGTAGGATTTTAGAATTACTGAAAATTTTTAAGATTTGCCTGCGGTCCTGGGCTCGTTACCGGTGTTGGCAGACGATGCGTAGCACACCCAGCTAATCTCACTTTTTAAACCTGTCAGGATATCTGCTTTGTGATTATAATTTGCCCGGGAGTCCTAATCGACATTTTCTCTTATTGTAACTCTTTAATTAAACTAATTTAATTTAACTTTCATTAAAAAAAGATTCAGTATGGATAAATCATGTTAATTTCTCCTTAATGGAGCGATGCGGAACTTGATCGTGTTATAGGTACTTTTCGCGACAGCTTTGATGAAAAGCAAATAAATGACGACGATTTGGAGGCTTTACCGCGCAGCCAACCCAGTGACCTGAAAACCGATGTCGAGGTATTGGCTCACATCAGGTCCAACAAATGCCATGTCATCGAGGAACTAATGTAAGTTTTTTTTTGTGATTAAGAACAAAACACATTGTATTTCCATTCAATTTATTGAATGGTAGAAAGCATGTTATAGTACAATTCGGCTTACAAAACTAGCGTCCATTAAATAAGACTAACATTAATGTAGACAATTTACAGTTATAATTATATATACACACACACGTAAAACTTTACACAATATAGTTACAATTATATATACACACGTAAAACTTTACACAATACATCGAGTGCGTACAAATAGGAACCTTTTTTATCTGTCTGCATACAATTTCAACATTCATCTCAGTGTCGCACAAATCGAATAATTTAAAAAAATTTATAAGTCCCTTCCCATGTAACATGTGCCAGAGAAATGAAAGACAGTACATGCCACAAGTATTACTAAAATATCCTTGGAAACGGTAAGGATTCCAGACAATTTCAGGGACATGTAGCTATTCGATAAATTGTACAACCACAAGGTCAATCCAGGGCAAAGTGCCGAGTGAATGAAAATAGTACATTCTTTCCCTATTTTTAAAATAGATTGCAAACAAAAATGAATCCCCTCACCCATCACAATGTCCGTATTGACGATAAGAATACACCAATCTCTCGTAGTTGGCAATTTCAATGATTCATTCTTCGCAAACACACGATAAATTTGGAGCGTGTGACTTGGTCACTCTTCATTACTCTCTGGACTGTATTGGCGTCCACTTTGTTGTGGACTTAAGTGTGATTTACACTAGCAGAGAAGTCGGGGATAATATCAAATGGGTAAAGGTTAAATTGATCGATGAATTCTTTCAGCGTTACGCCACTCCCAAGCTCGTCACAGACACCGGCAATATGGGCCAGATTGCTATAAGCTCTCGAGCAGAGCGGGAACACAGCGTCCGATGAGTAGCCCGTAACCATAGTCCAGCTCAATACAACGCCATTTACGTATAGAGTTATATTTTAAGGCCAAAATCCTCGAATTTAAAGGCGCTCTTTTTATATTATCCATTCGTCGAAGCGTGATCCTGCATTCCAATTAATATCCTTTTAGGTAGAACTCCTAGTGCCAAGTTTTCTAGCTGCTTCGAGGCCAACCCGGCGGGCACTGTGTATAGTTTGATCTGTATTCTGTTAATTGGGTATTTTATTGTTGCGTGTATTAAATTTTTTTCAATTTCTACATATTTCGGGGAACTTAATTTCACTCACCATACGCGCAGATATGTTTACATGATGTGAATCACAACGGGTTTTCCGCCCTCTTCTTGATCAGGTCCCAGATTTATGCAGATCTCAGGATTCGTGCGAGTTAGCTTTAACTTCATATCCACCGTATTTATAAGCAGTTTCTCCTGGAATGTGAAGTCTGTATGCAGACGTCCAAAACACTCGTATATCTTCTTTTTAGAATTTTTAAATTTATCATTTATACTACTTTCGTCTTTAGTCTGATAATAGCCCTCGGCAGTTAAAACGGTATCCTTCGCTTCTTTTTAAAAGTTGAGGGCATTTTCCAGGTAGGCTCGTAGGTGATAATAACCCGTTCCTGCCGAGATGTTAGCCTGATTTAAATACACCTCACAATGGCTGAATATGGAGTGTAAAAACTTGGTTTCAGGGTATGCAGAGTAACTACCATCGCAGTCCGTTCCATCTGAATGAGCTATACGCAGTTTAGTGTACATGTGCACACAGCCTGGATGAAAAAATTATGGGCCTGAGCTGGGTATCACGAATTCTTTTGGGGCAGTCGGTGAACTAATTGCGTTTAATGGGTTAATTGTAATAAAGTCGCTATGCTCAATAGGAACCTGTGTAGGGGGCATATCGAAGAGGGACAGTTCCGATTTACAATATTGTGAG
The DNA here is from genome assembly GCA_023014485.1 of Bathynomus jamesi. Lineage (NCBI taxonomy): Eukaryota > Metazoa > Arthropoda > Malacostraca > Isopoda > Cirolanidae > Bathynomus > Bathynomus jamesi. The sequence goes on along the minus strand of JAJOZX010001197.1, from coordinate 770,065 downwards.
CTAGAAGGATGAATGAAACGCGCCATGAAGTGTCAGAAATAGTGCCACCGCTCTCGACAAGTAGTAATCAGCCTATGATTCTTGAGAGCAGTGTCTTCAGCTTATATCAGTTAAAAATATGATCAGCAATAGGCTTCATTCACTTCATTCTCCTTCTTCCGGAGAGCCCTCTTCTTCTTCTTCTTCCCGCCACTACGCATTTTCTCTTTACATCATTGTTGATTTCATCCCGTGTTCGTTTTAAATGTTTTTTAGAGCTTCTTTAGGTTTAGTTCCACCCATTATGTCTTCTACCGCGTAAAAACCTGATTGTAACGCCTTCCTCCCGAGATATCTAGCACTCCCACGCTGATATCTTACTTCTTGATAGACTCTGAAAGGCCTTCGGATCATTATAACTGAATACGACGAAAGTGTAGCTTCACTGTTAAGCTCCCATCACCGAATGAGAAAATTTTCCCTCAATCGTTCTTATATATATTGAGATATTGGTTAATAGATTAGTCGTAACATTCACATAATGGGGCTTGTCATATGTAATGCTCAAACTCTTCCCTCTATGGTTGGGAATGTGTACAATGCGCAGCAGGTGCGCTTGGGGTGTCCCCAACAAATTGATGCTCCACGATATTGGTGTAAATATAGCACATGTCTGAGGATGGATAGCTTTCACCCAATTTCTCGAATTTCAATTGATACATTAAGCTGAACAAGTCTTGTTGTTCCTCGAGAAAGGTGTCTCTTTGGAGGGCTGCACTATATCGACCCTCGGCCACAATTGTAAACAGCTCTTTGTCTTTAATATTTCTACTAAGCGTTGATTTTAACTTCAACGTGCGTGCAGGTGTGTCTGTGTTTACGTCTTCAAAAAGTAAGTCGTTTGTCAGGTACGACTTTTCAAGACTCTTGTTTAACCCGTCAAAATGTCCGTGGCTATGTCATAATGACCGATTCCTAGTGTTACATTTGTACTATAGTACCGTACCTCACCGAAAAGGACTGATCGCAGAGTGTTGTCTAAGGTTATGCCTAATTTTTCACACTCATCGACTCTTCTGAGGATGAGAAATATGATCTGTTCATTTTCAAGAGTTAAAAATTTGGTGGCTATCTGGAATTCACAAACACGAACTTCGTACGAATCACGGTCCAACTCAATGGGCCCATAGAGTTCTGTTACAAAGTTGGCCAGGGTGTTGTTAGGATGTATAGACAGAGAAGAAGAGGACGGGAGTGACATAGAAGTGGTTAGGCGCCATGTTGCATACTAGTTAAGCTTCATTATTGCAGCAGCTTTTATATAGGTGTTTTAAGCTTTCTGGGTACCCTCGCCATTTATCAGATACATTTTTCTCTTTCCTGAACCTTTGCTGCCTAAAATTTTTTCAATTTTAAAAACATTTTTTCCTAAATTAAATGTAACTTCCTGCAACTCCTCGCGGTAAAAGCCTCCTGCGATTTCCTCCCCATTCAAATCTTCAACATAATATATCATTATCTGGCCTTTAGGTCTCATAGCACTAACTTTAAAAATCTCACGCGCCCATCCTTGCTCAAATCCCTTCGCGAATTTATTTCCCGAACGCGATAGCCTTACAGAATTAATCATTGATTTTGAAACGTGTAGAGTGTGGTGGCGGTGTTCTATCTCTTCTCACATGAACCACTGGGCGCGTACCTCTTTCTATAATTTCGTTAGGTGTTGTGCCATTCGCGCGATGGTGTGAACGGTTGTATGACGAGGGCAATGATCTCAGAATGTTTATATATCTGTCCGTGTTTTTATGGGTAAAATAGCGATGCATGCGTTCCTTTATGGTACGTTGACCTCTTTCAGCTAAAGAGGCCTTATGTATAGAACTGCTAGTGTAGTAACTGATATTAAACTCTGTCAGCATGTTCTGAAATGCGCGGCCTATAAATTCTTTCCCCATATCCGTACAAAAATAGTCAGGAACCCTGTTTTCTTTCAACATCAGCGTTTTGGTAGCTTTAGCAACTGTTTCAGGCGATTTATTTTTCAGTGGAATTAGCCACAGATATCTAGAGAATACATCTATTATGAATAGGATGTAGCGGTAGCCATCGTTATTCACTGAAAATCCTTGCATGTCTGTAAAATCCCTTACCAAATAGAGTCAATCGAAGCTGCGGTTGTCTTGGCAGCATTAAACCTTTTTCTCACAGGCTTATGAAGTGTATAAGCAACCTGCTCCCGCAAAAACCGCTCAACATCTTTTATCCCTACTCCATCATTGTAAACACATCTGTACAGCCTATTAACAACGCCATAGGAGGCTGGGTTAGAAATGTCATAATAGCGTTTTCTTAATATGTTAGCCATTTGCCTATTTCAGAGACACGTGGATAAGGTTGGCCGTTCTTTCTCCTCTTGAGAGGTGTTACTGCTGGGGTTGATGACGTACTCAGTTGTGGCACATGCGAGACTTGTTCCAAGTCTTTTAACCTATTCAGATTTCCAAATCAATGTTTTAGGATATTTATTTGTTGTTGTCTTGCTTTAACATGCTTCCATCCTGATGGTGAGGGTCTGTCCCACTCTCTCACCAGATCATGGACAATGTTGACGATATTCGATCCCTGTACCCGTGATCCTTCAACAATGACCTCGCCTGTATCGGTCCATTGTATGATGGGGTCCTCGCTCAATAGATTATAAAGACTTAAGCCTTTATTCCTCAATGTATGTGGGAGACTGCTTTTTAATACATGCTCGATGTGTTGCGTTCCGTTATTCTTTGGTTAGTCATCTCTAACGTCGGCTCCAGGTCCTATGTCGTCATGCTCATCATTGCACGCGCTGTGCCTAATAACCACGGGGAGCTCTGTCGGATTCTTATAATCTTCGTACTCATGAAGAAATTCCTGCAGAGCCTTTTGGTACGAGATCCTTTTCTCATCAGGTGACTTTTCACTGTTTAATAGGGCTAACAAGTCGCTTTCCATTCTTTTAAGCTTGCTTTTACGGGGTTCTAGAACTGAGTCTGGATTCCTTGAACTTTGCATTGAAGCATACACCTCGTGCGAAATCACTACCACTTTCTTCATTATATTAATCTAGTCAGTAAAGGTCCTAAAACTGAAAATAAGATGGGGAGGAATGATCCTCCTCTTTGTACAATAACTCGCTTTTTCTTACCCACAGTTTGACTTTTACGAGCGAGCGTCCGTATTATGTTCTTGTAACGACGTAGGCGAGCGTTCTGAGGTGGTTTCATTGGTACATTACATTTTATAACATTAAGACAGATTTCCAAATGCATTTTAAAAAGTCTGAGTCGATATTTTTAACAAACATCTGTTGCAGTGCCCGTCGCAATCGATGATAGATTTTTATTAATTCACGTTTTTTCTTCAGCCTACATGTCATTCTGGAATATATACCGTTTCAGGCTCGTTTGGGAATATATTCGTTCTTAGTAGCACCCTAAACGTATTACGCGGGTGACGGTCACAAAGCAAATATCTGTAACGCCGACTTGTAACTTCTTTATAAACCTCCAGAAACTCCTTACGCTGATTCGGAAACATTTGATTGGCTAATACCCCAATACTGTTGATGGCTGACTATATTCAGTTGGGATATAAACTATTGCTGACAATCTTCTGATCCTTGGCTTTTAAGACGAAATTTTTATGCATATGTTCATCAAAATTGGAAATTGGCTGATTATTATTACCATTCGAAGGGTTGGTACCCTTCACAACCGAAATCAATTTCAGAAGGGGTGCCTGGTATCCTCATTTTTTTTATCGTCCCAGCACGCTTTACATAAGCCATTTACACAAAGATGGAAAGGCCGTCTGTGCACCAAGAGACGACCCAGGCAATGCGGGGAGCAATGGTGACATTGCATGAATATGGTGTGCCAATAAGAGAAATATCAAGACGACTAGACGTTCATCGAAGCACTGTGGAACGGTGGATTCATCGGTATGAAGCAGAAAACTCAATCGCTACTTTGCCGAGGTCTGGTCCTCCGCGTTCAACATCTCAAGAGGAAGATGCTGCGATTGTTAATCAGGCCAGAGAGCATCCGTTTGTTCCAGCGACGCATATTTACAAAGACCTGAACCTTCGTTGTAGAGCAAATACAGTGAACAACAGACTTCACGAGGCAGGGTATTTTTCTCGCCGTCGAACTATAAAACCTGCATTGACGATTGAGTATAAAGAGGCGCGGATGGGATTTGCCTTGCAATACTTGCCGCAGGAGGAAGAATTCTGGAGAAAAGTTGTGTACTGTGACGAAAAAACTTTTTCAACAGATAGTCATGGTTCCCTGCATTGTTGGAGGCAGCGCGGAAAACGCTATGAAGAAGGAAATGTTTTCCCGAGCAAACGTAGTGGTCACATCAATCTCGGTGTGTGGGGCTGGATGTCTGGCTATGGTGTCGGAGAATTGACTCAAGTAGATGGACGCTTTACTGGACAGCAATATTGCCAGATACTGGAAGAGGTGCTGCTACCCAGTGTTCGTGCGTATCTGGTTCCAGCACCGGAACTATTTTACTTAATGGAAGATAACAGTCCCATTCATAGGAGTAACGTTGTGAGAGCGTGGTACGAAGATCACCCAGAGATTATTAATCTAATTCTGCCACCACGTTCTCCTGATTTGAATCCGATTGAAAACCTTTGGGCAATAATGATTAACGAATGGGAGCAACGCAATGAAAGAACATTTGAAGCACTTTTAGCTCACACGAGGAATAGTTGGGAGAGTTTACGCCGAACACCAAACATTCCCTACAATCTGGCCTCTTCTATGCCGCAACGTTTGCAAGAAATTATTGATGCTGGAGGAAGCTATACGAAATACTGATGTTAAAGCTATGACGTAAATGTGTATCGGATATATATTTATGTTAATATAGAATTTTATTATCTTTTTATGTTTGACATCTATAAAAGTATATATTGTGACCATGAAAGAACTTTACTTATCCTTAGTTAGAATCTTTTCTTGCAATGTCTACGCTCGTGGAGATGATAATATATGCATTGTTGAAACAAACTATGAAAAGGTAATAGTTTCAGGAAAAAAATAAAAACTGGCAACATCGAGGTCATCACATGTTTATGGGAATTGTCATATGATATGCTACCAATAAACTCTTATATACTACTATATACAGTATACTATATTACGTAATAATTACGATGAACAAATCAAATGCAAATGTCTCTGATTCACGGCCCACCAGTCGTGCTTTAGACTAATGACTTTCATAAGATGGAATAGGTTTAACATAGTTCGCTTAATAGGTTACCACTTAAAACAATGGATAAACTATCTATTAGTGAGACGACCGTGACTTCCTCGAAATGCGAGCGCGTGAGAGGTTCACTGAGGAATTTGGTCATTAGATTCTTCACGTAGGATATGTATCACAAACAACAATATTGACAACAATTCCCAGCAATTACTTAATATCAATAATTGCATTTGAGCAAATAATTTAGACCTGCGTCAAAATAACAGGTATCATGCCATGATTTGGGATATTTGCGGAATTAGTCGTTCTCTATAGTCTACAGCAGTGGTGTAGTGCTGTGGGAACGCGTGGGAACGGCGTTCCCTTACTTTTTTTAGTAGACGGAACGGCGTTCCCACACTATTTCAAATAAATCCGAACTTACAAATCTCTAACGTCATGAAATTTTAATTCCCACCCCTAGAAGAAATATGAGAAAGAATCATTAACTGCTTCATTTCTTTTAGCTTCGACTGAGGCAATGCTAGCCTATAAAGATCTGGTGAAACAGTCACCACGGCGTACCAGTTGTTAAATTTTTTTTAGTTTATCATTCCAGTTGTTAGCTATTTTTATTGATCGTACTGGATGTCGTATATCTAATGACACTGGAAATACTGCATCTTCAACCTTGGAATATATCCTAATACCCAGTGCATATGACCTCAAAATATCCCTGAAATTGGCCAGATTTCAAAAGATTTCCCGGGGGGCTTACTGTGCTCCCGGACCCCCAGCTGTATGGGCTCGCCGCGCTCGCTATTGTCCCCCCCCGCATCTGAGTAACACTTTCAAAATGCGTTTCCTCACTTCTTTATTTAGCACTACACCACTGGTCTACAGTATATATTGAGACGGTATAATGTAATGCCCAGCTAATATTATGATGACTAGGATTGCTCTATAACCATCACAACATCCCAAAACTTGCTCATTCTGCTTCTTAATCATTCGTATTTTAAACACTAAAATGTAGCAGAAGTGATATAATAATGGACGTCATTCATTGGGTTAGAGCAGTTATGTGCACCAATCCGAACACACCTCCGCTGCCATAAGGACCGCCCATTTTATACCTAACAGACTAGCTTGGGACGAGACAGAGGCGTGAGACTTCCTGTAAGCACTGTACATAGCCCCTGCCACCTACGGAGGGCGTGAAACTCCATTACTACGACTTCTGTTCTTTATATCCCTACGTGATGAAGAACAATCCGTACCTCGTAGGTGCACCTGAAAAACTGGAGGGCCCTGCCATGTCAACCATTGAGGAATTCTCAGCTAAATTGAGTGAGAGCTACTTTGGACTTACCCGTCGTTATAGATCACAAGCTCATGTTTCCCCTATGTGTGAATGCGCAGAGGAGAACAATGGAGATTATAATCATACAACCAATCAGCGTAAGATCAGAGGTGTATATACAAGCCCTGAGCTGGAACTAGCCGTTCGCCATGGATACAGAATATTGAAGATACATGAGGTGTAGAGGTTTCAGAAGCTACCGAACCTTTTCACGCCATATATAAACGCTTTTTTGAAGGATAAGGTAGAAGCATCGGGGTATCCGCGAGTAGTTGATACGGAAGTTGAAAAAACGGCTTATATTCAGCGTTACCGTGCCCGTGAAGGTATACAGCTTGACCGTTTCCAAATTGTTAAGAATCCTGGCAAGCGTTTTAGTGCAAAGTTGTGCCTAAACAGTCTTTGGGGGAAATTTGCACGGAATAACGGCAAAGAGAACGTTCATTTGGCACAAAGTTATAGTGAAGTCTGGGATTATGCCAACGCTCCCGATAAAGAGGTTATGGAGATCGTGAATGTACGTAATATTTACATAATAAAGTACAACATCACCGAACTGGCCACAGATACCTCACGGGTTACAAACATACCTGTAGCTAGCTTCACAACGGCCTAAGCCCGCATCAAGCTTTGGGGACTACTGCACTCTCTTGGGCGGAGGGTACTGTACGCTGACAGAGATAGCGTAATATTCACAGAGAGGGAGGGTGAATACATGCCTCCTATTCGTGAATTTCTCGGAAAGTTAACTGACGAGATCAAGGATGAGTATGGTGATGGTGCATATGCTGACTCATTTGTATCAACAGGGCCAAAAACTTATGGGGGTACGGGTGAGGGTAGGGAACGATATGAAATATATCGTGAAGGCTAAGGGTATCACGCTTAACCATGCGAACCGTCGATTCGTTAACTTTGACTCGTTGAAGGATCTTGCGTGCTTGGAAGATGAGGACAACCATCCAGACCCAACTGACTGTGGGGACCCACAATTTTCGGGCGCACAAACTGGATTGTGTGAAGGAACTTATGGGTACGAAGGTACGCCATAACACCTATAGGAAACGTTACCAGGTGCCTGGTACCTATGATACCGTACCCTATGGATACCTTAATCCTTGATTGTTTATATATATATATACACACACACCGTATATGTATTGGTAAAGATATGTTTATTTATTACGTATATTTTTTTCAATTAGGGTTTCATTTTCTCCTTTGTGTGCGTACGTTTGTACATTCCTAAGCTCCGCCCACTGTGAGCTCGTGCTTGTGACTCCTGCTACTACCTGGGCATATCTCTACCCCGGCGTACTCAGTTGACCTCTGCAAATCCTGGAGCTCTGACATGTATTTTCTCACGTAGACGAAAAAATTGTGATGGCTTCATTTGATATTGCGTGTTCGACGTTTATGAAGTGGTATTCGATAAAGTAGGAAGATGTGGTGAATACTTAAAGACAACCTACTCCACCCTCCTTTAAGACATTTAAGGTTACATTGAATCGCGCGAAGGAACAAAATGTTCGAATTCCCTATGGATATTCTGGCGAGAGTATTGCCGGATTTCGCGGCACAAACGATGTAATGGACTACGTTGCAGGGCAAAACTGTATAAAAGCGTACATATACCTTAAGGTGAAAGAAACAACGCGTGCAGAAGAGAACCAACGGATATGGATAATGAGTCTTGTTGACGAGTGGTATGATAGGCGGTATTATGTCATGCTGCATCATAACGAGTAGGCGTACCCTGCTGCTGAGACTGTGAACCTTGTCATCATGGACATGCTAAAGTACTTTTACCACTACATTCATATATATCATGACGAGGCTCCCAGTGAGGTTCTGGCTAAAGGACTGTGTGCGTTTTTAATAGAATTTAGAGACGAGTATCGATTGTTAAACAAAAAGGATAAATACGGTCAAATGTTTCTGTCAAATAGTGCAACAGATTGCTAATGTGTGGAGAACGTCTAGTGCGCATAAAACATTAAAACGGAAATTACTACATGTGTCGGAAAATTGCCTGGTATAATGGGTGCAAGTACTAGCATGATTCATGCTAGAACAAATCTGTACACGATTCATCAGCTTATGGTGTGACTCGCTCCCCCGTCGAGCCGATCCGCTCACCCGTTGCTCATTGTCATCTGAAAGCTTGAACCGATTGGACGTGCACTCCTCGAATACGATAGAATTTCCTTTGAGAAGCATTCTCAATGCCGCGTACGAGAGTCCGTGACGAAGTCATTGCGCGTGTTCAGGCGTGAAACCGGTGCTATTAACTGAACTGTGTACTTGAAACGATTTGTAGACAAGCAAACTCTGGTAAACGTAATGTTCTTTATTTAAATGTTGAGATGAATAGTCTTCATTGTAGTTGAGAAGTGGGGTGAGGACCGTTATAAAATACCTGCAGGTGTAGGTACAAGAAGAGAACAGATTAGTGATGCCCCCTCATATGCCATTGTTGTTACCTTGTGTATAAATAATGATCAGCCATGCATTGATATACGACTGATGTGGAAGAATGCATCTGATAATAACGTTCTTTTCGCTACGCGAAACCGATTCATCCTTGACAGAATGTTTGAAATCGTCGGATTCCGCAAGCTGAAGCCTATATTAGACGCGCGTGTTACGGATATGATTTATTTTGACACGGTTCTTGAATACGCATACCCCGCTCTGCTCGACGGATTTAAATAAGCTGGATGCTTATTTAAAATATTTAGACTCTTCGAAATATCATAAACTTTGGTACAAAGGACATGAGCGGTACAGGGCAGAGCTCACCTTCACTGTTCACCCTGAAGAATTGTACCTCTATATAATGAGCAGCTGTCGTTATGACTTGGAAGATTATTTCAATTGCCGCTATGCGTTGTGAAGATGAGAGCACGATTGAAAAGCTCGGGTCGGTAAGAAAAAACCCTCGATTGGAAAGGAGTGTTCATAAACTTGTATTTAATAATGATGTGGTGGTTATCGATACCCTCTTTTTGCGTGAATTTGATTATATTCTATCCGTGTTTAAAGATAACTTGCCGACCGAATGTAAAGTGGGCACAAAAATAGTATTGAACACTATGAAGGCCATTTACGTCGAGTATATGCGCTCGCACACCTTCAGCGGTGAAATAATGTTAAATCGAATTTAATGCGTAGTGCAAAGCAATAATGATGTGACTGTAGACTCGATTACGTACGAGTTTAGTGTTTTAGTTAAGCGCAGTAGGACGAATGTATTTTGATGTATATTTATTTTCAATATATTTAATCATTTAATATAATTGTGTATATACACATTTTTTTCCTGTACTAATATGTTGATGCTTATACGCCATCGTTTTGTATATTTTTTATTTTCAATATATTTAATTATTTAATATGACTATATATATATATATTTCTCCTGTACTGTTTTATTGATGGTTATACTCCAACCTTTTTGTATATTATTTTTTTTATTTTTGGATTATATAAATGTATTCCTCGTTCGTATTTCTTATGCTATGATTATTATTATTTTTTTATTTTTTGATCATATATATTCCTTCTTTTTTATAGGATTGTATATTTATTTTCTATATATTTCTTGAAATTGAATCCAGTAATTCGTCTAAATAAACAGAATGATGTAATGGTGTTTTATTTAATTCTTTCGGTTATATATATATGATATTATTATTATTTAATTAAATATATACCAAATGGCATGGCTGATTAGGCCTTTTAAAAACCGACTGACGGATTTCTAAGCCAACTGTCAAGAATATCTGAAGTGCGCAATCTGGCTGCTGAAAAGTTAATTAATATATACACCTTCCTTCTAGGTCTTCTACGTCAACTGGCGGGTTAAGCGAACTGGTGGATTAAGCCAACTGTTGGATAATGCCAACTGGCAAAAAGTCAACTGTCAAGAATATATGCTTCAATTAAATAAATAGCGCAATCTGACAACTCAACCCTAATAATGTACACCTGAACAAGTCATTTACACCTTCTAAGAAGCCTTCTAAGCCAACTGGCTGATTAGGACCTTATAAGACAGCTGGCGCTTGGATGAACTCTCATTATGCGTCTGGCAGAAGCCAGGCGAACACTCATCTCTCCTTCTTAGGTTAAGGTTTTGGTTAGGTTTCCCTTTGGGGGGTGAGGCCGTCCCACCTACTTTCCCAAATACCCTCTTCCTTTCTCTCACTCTCTTAGGTTAGGTGTACCCTTTGGGGGGTGATGCCGTCCCAACTTCTCCCCCAAAGAGGTTAGGGGAACTCCCCCCAGCTTTCTGGGGGTGTTCCCCTTCATTGCGGCTTGGAGATAACCCCTCCCTCTTGTTGCATAACTTATTGCAACATTCCTCCATCCCACTTTGCAACATTGATCAACATTTGCAATTTCATTGCATTCTAACATTTTGCGCCCATCCTACTAAAGTTCCTAAAATATTTACAAAGAATATAATTATATTTAAAATGGCAATATATAGAGGGGTAACTAATATAATTTGAGAAAAAGTGAGGAAATCGACACCGTTTAGGATTTATTTGTACATTTCAATTTTAATCGTGTAATTTAATTTAATTAATACATTGTACATTTTACGTACATTTTATTGCACCTTTATATTAATTTTGTTTTACAGTTTTCCTTAATGGTCTCCACAAGAGCACGAAACTGACAAGCACTGGTAGAAAACCAAGACTGTTTCAAGACTGAGAGTATGAAATCTTTAAGCAGTATTCAGTAATTGTCAGTAAAATGATGGCGACAGACGAATCACCAATTGCAAGATTCTTGGCCACAGCACCTGCTTATTTTTCTATACCATCCCTTTCTTGCCATTTCATATTCATTCCTGGATTTTTTGAGTGTTGGGGTAAAAATTAAGTTTAGTTAGGTTAGTTTACGTTTGGCTAAGTTAAATTACATTTCTGAATTCAAGTATTCTCGTGAAAAGAGAAATTCTGTTGAAGGAGGACGCATGTCCTGTGGCGCTCTCAGAATAGGTAAAATTAAGTACAATAAATAAATTGAGAACAATAAATTAAATATAGTAATATAAAGATTATGCTAAGATATTAAATGACGATTAAAAATTCATCTTGAAGTGGGAAAAGAGAAGATGAGTGCTGAAGTGTCAAAGTGTTGAAGCGATGCAGCATTGGGAAGAGCGGCTAATGTCGTGCATTAATGAGAACGGCGAACGTCGAGGTGTTGCAAAGAGAGGCGGAGGTGGAAGCGAGGATCGAGCGAGCAGGGCCTCCTGTTAGCGTGGTGAGAGTCGAAGAAGAATTGAGATGATAAAGGTACCGTAGATTGTATAAGAATCATGAAAAGTGAAGAAGAGAAGTGAGAAAATAAAGAAGAGGACAGAGGAAAGTGAAGAAAAGAAATGGGAGAGTAAGAAGAAAGAAAGGATTTTCGGACTCAACCAGGAGGGCTTGGCAAGGTTGCTCCAGATGAGAGCAGGTTCTCTTTTTTGAGGTTTGGAAACCCGAGCCTCGGAGCCTGCTAACCCCAGAATAAGGCCTGTAGTCCCACTAATTAAATGGAAAAGAGGTGCCAACGATAGAATGCTAACACTTCCCGCAAAGCGAGGGAAACTCAACTATTCCTTCGAGGTCATATTTCATAAAAGGCACAAGAACTCGTGAAGGGGAGAAAAAAAAGATGAAAACACCGACTATTCAAATTGCCAAACTAAAACCACTTACTCCGAGTGTGTTGGAGCTGCTCCTTTTATCCTTTCGAGTATGTCCCAAATGACGGTAAGCTGACCAATCAACAGGTGTTCTAAGTTTGTTCATGAAACGGTATTTTGGTGGATAAGCTTACAGTCTATCTCAACTGCCTTAGTTTGCCTTTTCTTCTCAGCTGTTTTTTTTCTGTCGTAAGCAAGGAAAGGACTTTTAGAATGCCTTTTCTTCCCAGCAACTTTTTTTCTTTCCCAAGTGAGGAAGGAATTTCTTTATAGTTGCTTTTTTCTGCTGCAGGCAAGGAAGGAATTTTGGAATATCCCTGTATATATGTAGAAACTCAATGTAAAATTCTTTTTTCTCGCCTTTCTCACTTGAAGAGGCCAAACAAAAAATTCCACACGTGGACAAGAAACCTCTACAAAGGAAGGCTTATTTTACTTTTTGTGCCTCGAAAATGCCCGCCAAATTTCTAAGAGTTACCGAGCCTATAAAAATGCCCGTCCACTTCAGGTCGACCTTATTCGTCTCACTGGCTCATGACTCAGGCCTCCACCCGCCCTCCTGGCCTTCATCGGAGGGCGGCCCGACGTCCTTCAAAACTCCATTCAGGCATACACGAAGTTAATCATCTCCGTTGTGCTTTGAGACCCACTACTATTTCTCCTTCTGGAAGCAACATCACTTCCGCAAGTTGCAACTATCGCTATCCGGTCCCTTCACCTCACTTAACATTCAACCATTTCGACCTGCGAAGCTACATTTTCTTTCACCAAGATCTCATCAAGCAGTCTGGCTTGTAAGCCCTTCCATCTTCAGAGTTGTCTTCCTCATCAAAATCCCAGTTCTGTAAACCTCACGTAGGCTCCCAGCTCATTTGGCAAACCGTTTATTCCGTCGTGTTAAATTTCTTCTGCAAGGCCTACATACTCAGCCTACTCTCAGCCTACGTTTTTAGCTAAGTTTTAGCTAAGTTTTTAGTCCCACTGCTTTCTAATTTGACAACTAATAATTTTACCATTTTAATTCTTTTAACTTTGTTTAAGAGATCACTAAAATTCCTAATGCAGATAAGCTATTTATGGCCAGTTTTGATGTAGAGTCCTTGTTACGAATATCCGGGTACAGGAAACTATTGATATATGTTTGAACGCTTTATTTCCTAGTAGCTCCTCAAAAGTAAACTTATTCAACAAAAATGATTTCACTTCATTACTAGTAGTATGCCCGCAAAATGGTAGAAAGCAGAGCAATTGCAATGTTGGTCGAGTGTTGCAAAGGGAAGGGGGTTGGCACCCATGGTGGGAGGGGATGTTGGCACATGGGGGTGGCACAAAGCAAAGGGAGAGGGTGTGCAAGCAAGGGGGAGGGGTTTATCCCCCAAGCTGCATGAAGGTGGGAGTGGGGTTTTACTCCCCAAACCTAACCTAGGAAGGTCAGAGAGAAGAGGAGAGGAGAACATTTTTAGCCTGCAAATCCCAGGCGCATAATGAATGCTCTTGACCTCCGCAGTTAGCTTAGAAGTTTTAATCAGCCAGTTGGCTTAGAAGCCTTAATCTGGCTTAGAAGGCGTAAATGGCTTGTTTAGAAAGGAGTGCATATATATATATATATATATATATATATATATATATATAACTTTTGTCGTGCCACATTGCTCTATTTATTTAATTAATGTATAGATTAATGGAGTTGTTCGTAACAGTATCATTTGGCTTAGAAGGGGAAACCAGCCATTTGGCGTAGTGTATACATACAGTATATTATATATATATATATATATATTTATGAAGCACACATGCATCGTTTATTGAGTTATAAAAACAACTATATCATTCTGTTTATTTAGTCGAATTATGTAACATGGAAATAATTTAATTTACTCGAAAATATATAGGAAATAAATATACAATTAAAAATAATTCAGAAGAATTCTATACAGCAAAAAATACACACTTTAAACGAAAGATATATATATATATATATATATATATATATTCTTAAATAATAATAATAATAATAATAATACAGTAGAAATCTACATACACGTTCAATATATGTACGCGCATCTAAACACTTATATATAAGCATAAAAAATAATAGTACAGGAGAAATCTAAATACTAAATTCGCATGTGATCGCGTCTACAGTTACATCCTCATTGTTTTCTGCTATTCAATAGATACGATTTAACATCATTTCACCTCAAAGTACACGGGTGTCTATACTCAGTGTAAAGGGCCTTCAATTCATTTAATACTATTTTTGTGCCCACTTTACAATTGGCAAGCAAATTATCACTCGCTTTAAACACGGATAGAATACAATACGCACAAAGAGGGCATCGTTTACCACAACATTATTATTACATTCAAGTTTATAAACACTCCTTTCCAATGGAGGGTTTATTCTTTCCAATCCGAGCTTTTCAACCGTGAACTCTTCTTCACAACGCATATCGGCAGTTGAAATAATCTTCTAAGTCGTGCCGACAGCTGCTCGTTATATAAAGAAATAGCTCTTCAGGGTGAACAGTGTAGGTGAGCTCAGCCCTGTACCGCTCAAGCGCTTTGTACCAAAGTTCAAGATATTTCGAAGAGTCTATACCTTTTAAATACGCATCCACTTCTAAACCATTCTCACCTTGTTCAGTCCTGCATTCGGTAAACCCGTCGAGCAGAGCGGTGTAAGCGTATTCAAGAACCGTATCAAAATAAAGTATATCGGTAACACGTGCGTCTAATATTGGCTTTAGCTTGCGGAAACCGTCGATTTCAAACATTCTGTCGAAGGTGAAACAGTTTCGCTGTTATCAGACACATTCTCCCATATCAACCGATCAATGCATGGCTGGTCGCGATTTATACACAACGTACAAATAATGGCATAAGCGGCTGCATTACTAATTTGCTTCCTTTTTTTGCCTACACCTGCAAGTATTTTAAACGATCCTCGCCCCACTTCTGAACTATCACGAAGATTCTATTCATCTCCGCAAAACTTAAATAACATTCCGTTTACCAGAGTTTTTTGTCTACAACGCGTTTCCAGTAAATAGTTAACAGCGCCGGTTTTACGCCTGAACACACGCACTGACTTCGTCACGGACACATCGTATACGGCATTGAGAATACTACTCAACGGAAGCACCATCGTTTTCTATTGTGAGGAGTGTACGTCCGTGAGGAGTGTACGTCCAGTCGGGTCAAGCTCTGAGGTGACGATGAGCAGCCGGTGCGTGGTTTCGCTCGACAAGAGGTGTTGGGGACGAGTCACATGAGAGCGCTATACCAAGCGTTAGTGATTCGTGCACGGGCTTGCTCCAACATGAAAGAATCATGTGAATACTTGTATCCATTATACTGGGTAGATGTCTTAGAGAATTTTTCCGATACATGAAGTAATAACGGCTTTAATGTTTTATCGGAACCATGCATTTTCATTCATTTTCTCCACACATTAACACTCCGGCGTCCTATTTAAGAGAAAAATACGTCCATATCTGTCCTTTTTTCTTAGCAAGCGATACTCATCCCTAAGCTCTATTAAAAACTCACACAAGCCTTTAGCCACAACCTCACTGCGAACCTCATCATGATATATATGAACGTAATGATAAAACTATTTCAGGCTGTCCGTGATAACAAGAGTTACATTCTGAGAGGTAGGGTATGCGTATTCGGTGTGATGTAACATGACATAATACCGCTTGTCTCACCATTCATCACCAAGGCTCACTACCGATACCCGTTGCTTCTCTTCTGCACGTGATGCTTCCTTCACTTCGCGGTGTATGTGCGCCTTTTCACAGTTTAGTCCTATGACGTAGTCCATTATATCGTTTGAACCACGAAACCCCGCAATGCTCTCTCCAGAATAATCGTAGTATACTTGAACCACCTCCTCCTCACACTTCGCTCGGCTCAATATGGCCTTAAAAGCCTCAAAGGTGGGTGAATTAGGGATTATTTGAGTGTTCACGACATCTGTAGACTTTAATCGAACACCACTTCATGAATGTCGAGCACGCAATATCAAAGGTAGCCATTACTATTTCCGTCTACGCAAGAATTCTTCAAAATACACGTCTGAGATCCAGGACTTGTTGAGGTCAACTGAGCACGCAGGGCAGAGATATAACCAGCTAGTGGCCGGAGTCACGTGACCCCCTTTGCTCTGTCATACAGTGGGCGGTGCTTAGTCATTTCCTGTACACACACACACACACACACACACACACACACACACACAAGTAGAAAATGAAACGCTAATTGAAACACAATTTATTTAAAAAAAATAAACAGCGTCAACAAATAATTAGTCTCTAATTCATGGAGTATATTCAAATATGCGTAATAAATAAATAAACATATTGTTAACAAATAGACATATATATTAGGGTGGGGTGAAACGCAATTCTTTGTGGAATATTTATTTGCTTCACCTATAATTTGCTGTATTGGGTTCTATAGATGAGTGATATAAAAGAAAAATTAATTTTGCTCTACTAGCGCATTTCTGAGAAAAAAAAAAGGCCACTAGTCAAAAATATAAATGCTTATAACTTGAAAAATATGCATCCAATTAAAAGACACTATAGAATAAAAATGATTCCAAATAAAAAAGTACATTAGCAAGTGCCCTTTTATAAATTATTTTCTCAATTTTAAATTTTATCAAAATTTACTTCGGTAAATATCACAAATAAATCACTTTTTTCTAAACAAATGAAAAATTCTTTGATGACCGAAGTATATTACTTTGATAATAGTTAATAACCTTATATATTTTTTAATATTCAAACTATAAACTACAACAACACTAATCAACGAGAGAAATTATTGATATTTTATTACCACAATTGCAGAAACATATAACCAATACACTTCCAAAAAGATCCCTTTTAAAAAATCGTGAAGTGTTTGCTTTTATGAAATTTTGGTGAATTATTTCATTCTCTAATTAAAAGCTAATTGTCAAAAAGTGAAGTCATTTCTTTCTTGGTTTCCATGCATGGCAGCAATGAACGAGACCTAATTCTTGCTTTTATAAATCCACCACGGATTTCTTAGTAATATACAGATGAGGCCGCATCGGTGACAAGTTTTATTGCCCTCTCGACACTTTGTGAATGAAGTAGATAATTGGGTAGGCACAGTTTTTTAACCCCAAGTGCATTGAATTTAATATTTGTGAGCGCCAGAGTGAGGGGAGGTTCAGTTAGCATTTCTTTTGACCAGTAAATAATATCATCCCATGCGTTTGCGTTGAAATTTATCTCAGGAACCTTAAATTCTCTGATTGTGGACACATTTTCCGTCTTTGTTCTAATGTTCATGATGAAATCAACTGCTCTGTTTCGTTTTTGTTCTGATGTATCTGATAATATTGCTATCAGAACATTTTCGCAATGAGCAAAATATGCTCTGAACATCCTTTGGAAGAAGATGAAATCTTTTAATTGCTCCAAATATGTGATGTGGTCCATTCCATATATATGGTCTACTCTTGATATCGAACCAGCTTGGTCCATAATTTGTAACAATGAAGAAAATTATTGAATAAAGAGCCAATGAAGGAGTTTTCTCTGCAATGTATAGGCGGCAGACACGATTTGCTAATGTCAGCCATCGAGAATGGTTCAGTGGTCCGGGTTTTGTATTTTCCCAATCTTTTGGGACATTCCCACTTCTTATAGCCACATTAGTTTTGTACAAATACTGTTCATCTTGCCTAAGATCATCATAACCTCTTCTGATATGTGTGTTAAATCAATGCCTTCTCTAATTGGTTTGAAATTGACTGCAGGCATTTTTTCACATTCTTTCAGTGCTACTCCGATTTTTCCAGTGGAAAATGTTGGACCTTTTGTTTTACCATCAAAATGTTCAAATAAGTGTCGAAGGGGAAGTTCATTTGTATGCAGCATACAAATGCTCCATTGTAACGGTTTCTTTAGTTTTTCTTCAATGAGGTGGATGATCCCACCCTTGGCACCTGTGTTGGTATTTGTACTGTCACATCCTATGAGACGAATGCTCTCATTAATAGCTGACTCTTGAAAGAAGGAGAACAGATTATCAGCTATATCTTGAGCTTTACCAGAAGAAGGAACTACATGGGTTAAATATTCATTTCCTGGCTCAGACACCAAAACATAGTGTTCCTCTCTAATGAAGTCTCCGTACCATTTGTTTCCTTTCTTCACCTTCACCAAAGTCTTGTCCTTTCTTCCGTCAAAAATTATAGCAGATATGACAGCAGGATTGGCTTTACTCTCCATCACCAAACTTTTTCTAATTTTCTCTCTTTCCCGTCGGATTTTGTTCTTGTCAATCAAAAGCGTACTATCTTTAGTGATTGCTCCATAATCAACTAAAGCAGCTGAAGCCAAAGCAGCTGCTGCTCCATCATAAATTCCAAATCTATCGGCTTCCATCACTACAGTAGGCAATGGAAGTCTCATTTGACCTTGTATGGCAACTAACTCATAGTCTGATTCACTCTGATATGGGTCTAATTCATATTGTGCGGAAGTGCTCTCTACATCTGAAAAACACTCTATTTCGGTTAAAATATAAGAGAGCTTCATTTCGCTTCTTCTTTTAACCATTCCTTCTTCTGTCCGCAATTTCCTAGACTGCATTTTTTTTTAATTCTTTTTGTCATGACTTTATCATTGTACGCGTCGATCGCTGATCCTGTAAAAATAGAAGCTCTTCTTTTGGTACCTTCGGTTCTCTTCGACAGGTGCATCTTATGTGAACATCTTCGCAGCTCTCAGGACAGCCAAAGTTTTGATGGGAGATAAAATGGCATTTACAGGCACTGATATCGAATAATTCTTCCGTGTCATTAAAATTTTCTCTCATTTTGACACTACTTTTTGATCTACTAAGATGGTTTGCTTTGCCGATGAACCGCTTTAATTTGATATAAATTGATTTGTCAGGTATTGCAGGAATTGAAGCTTTTCTCCAAATACAGAGTATATCTTCAGTAATTTTGTTGAAAATATCAGAGTTATGTGAAGTCACTGAAGTGGCTTCTTTTAAAAGAACATGGTATTGGTCCACCTGTTTATTTGTTGGTAATGTTGTAAGAGGAAGCTCTTGTGCGGTTCCAAATATAAAATGTGATTTTGATTGACTCCTTGTAGCTCTAATGTTTGAAGCAGAAGCCATATTTGTTACTAATTATCAGAACTTACCAATTCCAAATCCAACAAAAATCTGAAAAATAAAATTTTCATTAAACATCTGAAACATTTATATGAGGTAGAAAATGTTAAATAAACAATTTTTGTTTCAGGAAATGTTTTTGTAAAAAGAATACTTTTCGAGTTATGAAGCGTATAATGACTGGCTGGCGGCCATTTTTTGGGGGGAAAATCGGGTACTTAGGATGAACTGAAATTTTGTTAATTCTCATATTCTTTTTTATCACCCTTCAATCCACCTTATGATCAGTGAAGCAATAGTTGAAAATTTTTTCACCCCGCCCTAATATATATATATATATATATATACAGGGTGGGCGGAAAGTAGCTCCCTATTTTGGATTGGTAAAAAAATACGTATATTATCCATTTATTTCAGAAGAAATAATATGAAAAGGTAGGCATACATGGTAGGTTTTCTCTGAAATTCAATGTGGGCTCCAACTCTTTCCACCAGCTTCTGGAGCCCCCCAGGAATGGCGTCCACTGACTTCAGCAGGAACTCCGGCGGGATGGAGGACATGACTTCCCGAATTCGGTCCTCCAGTTCTTCCAATGTCCTCGGTTTGGTGCGGTAGACTTCTTCCTTTACCACCCCCAAGAAAGAAGTGCAGAAACGTTCCTTAACACTTATGTCGTTTCTATTCATTTATATACTGCGCGGTCATTGCAGTTATATATGCATATATATATATATATATATATATATATATATATATAAACATATATACAGGGCGTCCCAAAAAAATGTATACACACTTTAAATAATTATAAATGCAGTGTTTATTAAAATACATTTCATTTTCAAAATGTAATAGAATCTACAGACATTATTTAATTGTTTTGTCAACGCCTGTTTTCAAACTGACGTCCGTTCTGGTCCAGGCACTGCTGATAACGCGAATCAATGGAATCGCAAACATCACGAAACATTTCGTTTGGTATTTGTGTGCATTCTCGTTCAATGGCTGCTCTCAATTCAGCGACTGTTGCAGGTTTTATAGCGTAGACTTTGTCTTTTAAGTATCCCCATAAAAAAAGTCTAGTGGTGTGAGGTCTGGTGAACGCGGAGGGTATTCTACGAAACCCCTTCGTCCAATCCACATCCACATCGTGCCAAGTACCACTCGCAATACTCCACTCTTCGGTCCGGATCATCTTCATTAATAGCATGGACTAATCTTGGAATGTAACTTTTCCATTGACAGCGCTTCAAAATGCATTGGACAGACGATTCTGAAATTCCTACCTCACGACTCGCTTGCCGCACAGATTTTCTTGGACTTTGGTGATACGTTTCCAGTACTCTTTCTTGCTTTGTGGGGCTTGTCGATGTCCGTGGTCTTCCGGAACGCTTCTTGTGGACATTCTGAACAGTTCCATCGGCTTCAAACTTATCTCTAATTCGAGTGATGGTAAGTCGCGTTGGTGGATCTGTTTGAAACTCCCTCCTAAACTGTATTTGCACTTCAACTGCGTTTTCACACTTCCAGTAGCATTTTAGAATGAATTTCCTTTGTTCAAAGCTTAGTCTGACTGCCATTATTAATTCTAATGGGTTTAACTTGGAAAGAAAGAAACATCAATTGAGCTATCAGCTGTTAAAGTGTGTATACATTTTTTTGGGACGCCCTGTATATATATATAACTTATATATATATATATATATATATATATAAAACAAAACATTCAAGGGCTATGGTACCCAAAGGTTAGAGTATCGTAGGAACCAGGCACCTGTTAACGTTTCCTATATGTCTATATGTGTTACGACACACTTTCGTCCCCGTAAGTTACTTCACGCCTCCCCAGTTTTTGTGCCCGAAAATTGTGGGTCCCTACAGTCAGTTGGGGTGGTTGGTCACCCTCATCTTCTAAACTTATTAGCTCCTTCAGCCAGTGAATTAAAGTTAACGATCCGTTGAAAAAATTTTCACCCCGCCCTAATATATATATATATATACATATATATATATATATATATATATATATATATATATATATATATATATATATATATATATATATATATATATATGCAGTATATATATATATATATAAAACAAAACATTCAAGGGCTATGGTACCCAAAGGTTTGAGTATCGTAGGAACCAGGCACCTGTTAACGTTTCCTATATGTCTATATGTGTTACGACACACTTTCGTCCTCCTAAGTTCCTTCACGCCTCCCCAGTTTCTGTGCCCGAAAATTGTGGGTCCCTACAGTCAGTTGGGGTGGTTGGTCACCCTCATCTTCTAAACTTATTAGCTCCTTCAGTCAGTGAATTAAAGTTAACGATCCGTCGGTTCGCCTGGTTAAGCGTGATGCCTTTCACCTTCACAATATATCTTACGTTGTCACCTACCCTCACCCATACTCCATAAGTTTTTGAACCTGTTGATACAAAAGAATCAGCGGAGGCGCTATCTCGATACTCGTCCTTGATCTCATCAGTCAACTCTCCGAGGAATTCCCCAATAGGTGGAATGTATTCACCTTCCCTCTCGTAAATATCACACTATCTGTCTGCGTACAGAACCCATCGCCCAAGAGAATGCAGTAGTCCCCAAAGTTTGATGCGGGTGTATGCTGTTGTGAGACTGACTACAGGTACTGTACGTTTGTAACACGTGATGTATCTGTAGCTAATTCGGTTCTGTTGTACTTTATTATGTACGTAATGCCCACATTCACGATCTCCATGACCTCTTTATCGGGAGCGTTGGCGTATTCCCACAGCTCGCTATAACTTTGGGCTAGATGAACGTTCCCTTCTCTGTATTCTGAGCAAATTTCCCCAAAAGACTATTTGGCACAACTTTGCACAAATGCGCTTACCATGTTTCTTTAAATTTGGGGCCATTCAAGTTGTATCCCTTCACGATCACGGTAGCGCTGAATATACGCCGATTTTTCATTTTCAGTCTTAACTCCTCGCAGACACCGTGCTGCTTCTACCTTATCCTTCATAAAAATGCTTATATATGGTGTGAAAAGTTTGGGGAGATTCTGAAACCTCCACACCTCATACATCTTCAATGTTCTGTAACCGTGACGAAGGTCTGGACCAGCTCGGGACTTGTATATGCGCCTCTGATTTTCGGCTTGTTGGACGTATGATTCGAGATTTTGCCTGCCGACTCCATTGTAAAATCCAGGTGCTTGGGAGCCCGGTTGCCGCCTACCAGAATAAAATTCTATTGATAAACTGATGCCTCATTAGGTTATTCCGAAAAGAAATTTAGAAATATATTTTGTAAAACGTGACTAGCGGTTAAGTTATAGATATACACATTAAGGGATTTTTATATATAAAGGGTGTCCGAGAAGTCTTGGAGGGGTTTTATTTGGCTATAACTTTTTTGTTTGGGGATCAAATATAAAAGGTTTTTAAAACTTGAAAATATATTTATTGCGAATTTAATTAAAAATTTAAAATCAAGTGAAAATCTTCATTTTCATTGCGTAAATCTAAAATCGCATTAGCGTACGTTATCCGACTCTGATGACCTTGTGGTTTGTTTTTTGAGCAATTTGAATTTTGTACGGGGAAAGATTGATATCCTCTCTTAAAATTCGATGTAAGGAACTTCTTGAAATGTTTAATTCCTGGCTGCGTCGTCGGACTGATCTGGATTTTCCTCAACGCTTTCACGAACCATCTCAACCCGAGTTGGACTTTGGCTTGTCCGAGGACGCCCAGTCCGTGGTTCGTCTCCCTGACCCTTTCCCATACGAAATTTCGCGACGTACCGTCGAATAACTCGTTCAGAACGAGCAGGACGTTCGCTGAATTTTAATCTAAACGCTCTTTGAGCAGCAACGATGAAAGAGTTGTTTGTCAAATAAAGTTCCACAATAGCCACTCTTTGTTGCACTCTACAGGATTCCATTTTCATTAATCGCAGCAAGGGTACTTTAATTGAAAAATAAAAATAAATAAATTAATCAAAAATGAAAAAAGTTATAGCCAAATAAAACCCCTCCAAGCCTTCTGGGACACCCTGGATATATATATATATATATATATATATATATATATATATATATACTAGGGGCACTGAATATATTTTCCCCACCCTTTTTTCTTAGCTAAATAATAGGCCATGGGGCTGAAATGTGTCTTTTGGGCCGTAAGTTTGAACTTTCTGCGCTTCATATAACCGGATTTTTCCAGGTTGAACCTCGCCCCCCTTGTATAAAACCGCTTTCAAATGCTCATGTATAAAACCGATGGTTAACGCAGTTTCGAAAATGGCGTCTGACAGTGATGTGCGTCGTAAACAGAGAACTGTTATCGAGTCCCTAACCGCAGAGAAGGAAACAGTTGGAAATATTCGCAAACGTCTACAAAACGTTTATGGAGATGCTGTTGTTGATCGAAGCACAGTAGGACGTTGGTCTAAACGTGTGAGATCATCGGAGAGAGGGAGAGCCAGCCTCGATGATGAGCCACGCAGCGATCGCCCGGCATCGGCTGTGACATCTCAAACTGTGCAACGTGCTAACAGCATCATTCGATCAAATTGGCGCGTCACATATAAGGATCTATCACTTGAGGTAGGAATTAGTGAAGGAAGTGTGAATATGATAATTCAGCAACTGGGATACTCAAAAGTGTGTTCACGGTTTGTTCCTCGCGAACTGACTCAAGATCACAAAGCCCAAAGAAAAGAAATTGCTTTTGAGTCGTTGGTTCGATACGAGATAGAAGGGGATGACTTCCTTTCAAGAATTGTGACCGGGGACGAGACGGGTACAGCACTTTGAACCTGAAACAAAACGCCAATCCATGGAGTGGCATCACGCAGACTCTCTACGCAAGAAAAAGTTCAAACTGGCTCCCTCTGCAGGAAAGGTTATGGTCACCATCTTCTGGGACATGAAAGGGGTGATTCTGGTGACATTATGAAGAAAGGACAAACAATCAACTCAAAGGCATATATTGCTACCATACAGAGACTCCAGAGGCGTATAAAGCGAGTTCGACTGGAGAGAAAACTGGAAGACGTCCTTCTTTTGCACAATAACGCAAGATCACACAACAGTGTGTAAACAAGAGAGGCCATCACAAAAATACGCTTGACTCTGTTACCCCATCCTCCATACAACCCGGATCTGGCACTTCAGACTTCCATTTGTTTGGGCCAATGAAGGATGCGATTCGTGGAAGAAAGTTTCTGAGCGACGATGAGGTTGTTGAGGAGGTTAAGTGGTGGCACCAGCGGAACCCAGCGGACTTTTACTCGCAAGAATAAAGGCCCTTGTTTCGAGGTGGAGGAAAGCCGTAGAAAAGAATGGAGACTATGTGGAAGGATAAAAACTTGTAAAAAAGGTATGTAACTACTTGTGTACAAAATTTCTGGAACTTACAAGGAAACTTGGAAAGAAAAAAAAAGGTGGGGCAAAATATATTGAGTATATATATTGTGTATATATATATATATATATATATATATATGTATATATAGGGTGTCCCAAAAAAACTATACTCTTTACAGCATCATATATTTTATAATTTTAAAAAAACCCAAACAATATATTGTTATAGCAATTG
>JAJOZX010001197.1:702500-740000 GCA_023014485.1 Bathynomus jamesi | reverse complement strand
CCTATTCTAAGTACTCTTGTGAAGCCTACATTAGCCTACCGCCGAACGGTAGGCTATACTCCCAAAGTGTGTAATTAAGCTTTCCAAATGACTCTCGTGAAAGAACGCAGTAGGCCTGTTCTCCAATTCAAGTGTCATTTCAATACCGTAATTCCGCGTATCATCCGTTATTATGTTCAATTCATATTTATGTGATAACTAAATATTCTCGTGGCGTAATCACTTAACATCACATAATGGTCTTATATATAAATGATATTTGTGTCATTGTCAAGCATTTCAATCCATTATTATTAGGCCGCATCAATTATTCCTTGTGCATCCATGCAATCATTTAGCCTACTTAATCAGTTTCACGTATTCTATTCAATGTGCCAAACGCACGTGCATTCTTTATATCATTTACTAGACCCATTCAATGTTCCATGTTGCATGCCATTTACATACCATCAATGAGTACACTACTTATTACGTGTCAATTAAGCTATTAACATTTCATCTTATTAGCTAAGTCTATGTCATAAGCATAACGTAAAACTACCAATTAATTACTGTCAATTCTTTGTTATATCACAGTGAATAAATAACGGCTTTATTTTCATAATAAAATACAAAACTATAAGGTGTCTTTTATAACCTTAACATTAATTTGCTTGGGTGTAATCCAAGCTGGTGACCCTCGCTGCCACTTCGGTCACTTCCAATAGTCCAATCGGTGATACTCTATGATATCATAAAGTATTAACCCAGCCTTTCATTAATAAGCAATCAGTCATTGCATAAAATTAAATCATTATCACCTTAAACGGCAAAAACTAGGTCCACTGTATATATATATATATATATATATATATATTTATATCAACGTAAAGAACGACGTTTGTGTAGGAGAACATGCCACGCAAGATGAGGAGGGAGAACGAACAAATGGAAAAATGAAGTAACCACCCGGGAATCGAACCCGAGATCTGACCGGCAATCGGAAGATCCCGGGTTCGATTCCCGGGTGGTTACCTCATTTTTTCATTTGTTCGTTCTCCCTCCTCATCTTGCGCGGAATGTTCTCCTATACAAGCGTCGTTCTTTACGTTAATTATACTGCGTGTTCTTTGCAGTTGAAATGTATATATTTATATATATACTGTATGTATGTGTGTATATAATGTATATGTATGTAAAAATGAACAATGAATAATTCCCATATAATCTTTATATTGAAATACTCTTGCTTACATAAGAAATAAAATTGCGTAACGCGTGTTTGGATAAAATTTTGATTTGATTTCTATTTTTGCAGTGTCACAACCGTGCTGATTACCATTTCTATGGTTGAGTCGTATCCATGTTTTTTTCATTGGAGATTCGTTGTGAGAAGCGAATATCCCTTAATTTCCTTCCTTTAAAGTACAAACAAGACAATCTACGGTTTTAATCGTTTAACATATCCATCACAATATTGCACATATCTCCATTTTTCATTTATTATAGAGTTTCTGATAATTAATTATTGTTGCCTTGCATCTAACCCTCATCCCTAAATTTTATTAGATTATACATACACATTGCATGTGGTATGATTTGAACCCTTGTTTGTACTTTTTTATTCATTTACTTAATTCTTACCAAATGTACAAATTCATTAATATTTACTGTATACTCGTGTAATTATATTTATTTAATTAATAGTTTCACTCACTCTTGTACCATGGCTGTAAACCCTTCATTACTGTATCTCTTTAATTCTTTTCCTCTAGGTTCTCCCAATAATGACTTATACTGTACGTACGAATTAAATAACTATGACGTAATAATTATCAATTAACATATTGCATAATTTGATAAACTATGACGTCATAAAGTAACTTCATTCTCTTCACGTTTTCCATACCTTCAATACTGAATCACGTGTTTAGTATGTGGATATCTTTCGTATTCAATGTATGGTAAAATCTTTAACATAATACTGTAATAAAAACTTTACACTCTATACGTCATTACTTATATGTTGTTCATTCATACATCCATATCTTATCTTGACCGTTATTTTTTATTAATTGTATTAAATGTTCATTCATCTACCTATTGTCAACCGATATTGCGACTACCAATATGTGTACAATCCTTTGTGCATTCGTACATGTTACTGGATGATCATGATTACGTACATAGTTACGTACATGTACATACGTCCACATGTATTCTTTTTACTTTTTCTTTTAATTATTTCACTGTAATTATTCGTTCATGTTGACGCAAGTGATCGAATTCCGCTAACCACAGCGGAAGCGAGAGCCTCTGCGGTGAAAATCTCCTCTCGCTTGCTTCTAATTCATAAAACATTATTAGGTGTTATACTCTTAACAATCTAATTGTCTATAAATAGGTAACACTGCAAAAAATACTATAGTTAACTTTTTAATTGTTATTAACTGTAATATTTTAATGTAATGTAATTGTTGTACATTCATGAAACTATAATTTACGATAATAAGTTAATATAATGTAATGTACTTTAATGAAACTGTAATTAACGATAATAATTTCATATAATGTAATTAATGAACTTTAATGAAACTATAATTAACGATAAGTGAATGTGAGTTAATTGGTAATTATAATCATAGTTGTAATAAACCAAAATTATATTGTACTCAGTGGTGTACTTGGGATTGTACGCAATGTACGACCCGACATTATGCCGCCATTTAGGAATGTACACTCGCGATATTATTATTATTTTTTTATTATTTTTTTCGTTTGGATAAATAATTGGTGACTTGCTCTTTTATAAAATTCCTTAATATTTTTTTTAGATTTAGCTTAATAATGAATCCTGATTAAAAGTTTGCAGTGTTCATGTTTTGTATACATTCTCTCTTTGTTATAAAAAATTAAGTCATGTCTTGCCTAAACATTTAATTGTAAATCTTAAACCTTTAATTTTTGCTCATATGCATATCTTAGTATAAAGACGCAAAGTTCAATTTCAACTTCTAATTAACTCGGCGGATCAGGGAAACATCAGGTCTGAAAATACGCGGTTTAAGATAAAAATATGGCTTTCTCTTCCTATATCCTCTCTATCTGTTTAAACATTGTCACAGAAAAAAGTTTACTTTATTTTTAACTATTGTGCAAAAATAATACACCTTTTTCAACATTTAATAATAATGATGTTAGTAGAAAATGGGTATATAAACCCACAAAATTTGTTCCTTGTTCATTCTGAATTAGACTACGAGGATGAGCATTACCTGTAACATTTTAGCAATAAATTACAATAACAAAAAGTCTTTATCTTCTTCTTCGATCCGTGCTCTCTTCAGAGAAATTGGTCATTAAAATCTCCAAATACGTTACAAGAAGAAATAGGGAACCATCAGAGAATATATCAAGCCTTTCAAAATCCTTCGAGAAACTATAGAAGAACTCGGACAGAAGTATAGAAGAAACTACTGCAAGTAACAAATCCGATGCTGCCTCCTAAACAGAACCCCCGTCAACTTCGAACCAACCCATGCCATAGATAGAGAGGGATAACATATATATATATATACACAGTGCCCTATATGTATACCGTGTGCGTATATATATATAAGTACACAGTATGCGTATATATATATATATAAGTTATGTACACAGTGTGCGTGTATATATATATATATATATATATATATATAAGTTATGTACACAGTGTGCGTGTATATATATATATATATATATATATATATATATATATATATATATATATATATATATGTGTGTACAGTGTGCGTGTGTGTATATATATATATATATATATATATATATGTGTGTACACAGTGTGCGTATATATATATATATATGTGCCCAGTGTGCAAAGATATATATATTATATATATATATATACAGTGTGCGTATATATATATGTACACAGTGTGCGTGTGTATATATATATATATACACTGTGTGTGTCTGTGTGTGCACATACAGAGTGTGAGTATATATACATAGTGTGCGTATATATATATATATATATTATATTATATATATATAGTGTGCGTATATATATGTAAAAATTGAACAATGAACAATTCCTATACCATCATTATATGGATTAATTATCTTCATGCAGTACTTATGTTCTTATAGTTTTTATGTTTGAATGTTCATTTTTACATAAGAAACCAAAATCGCCTAAGCGAGTTTTGGATAGAATTTCGATTTGTACTTCTTTATTCATTACTGTATTTCTCTAATTCATCTTTTCTAATAATGACTTATACACTATGACGTCATAAAATAACTTAATTCTCTTTACGTTTCCCATACCTTGTACACTAAATCACGTGCTTAGTATATGGACATCTTCCGTATGCAATGTATGGTAAATTCTTTAATAATAATGTTGTGGTGTTATGTAGTATAAACATTATTATTCAACCATATTCATCCATACGTCACATTTTCCCGTCATTAATTTCCCTGGATCATTATCCTATATAAATTTTATTAAATATTCATTTTTACTCGTGTCAATCTATGAAACGCAAAACTTTAGGCATTCGTTCGAAAACGCAAAAATACGTTCTCGTATTATTTTTTTCATTTATTATTTTTTATTATATCACCTCCCGCATTGAACTCGAAAATGCTTAGTTGTTATCAAATTCCGAGAAACTATAGCATAAGTGAGCGCTTCTAAGATGGAAACCTCCTGTCCCTCTGATTTCAAATTTATAACATATTATAACATATTATTTCGTATATAAATTATCTCGTATGTGCTCATGTACTTGTGTTGTACTAATAACCATATATAATAACCATATAGTATAACCATATAGTATAACCATATAGTATAACCATATATTATAACCATATATAAATATATAAAAACTGTAAGAATGGTAAACGACGTAATTACTTCAATGAAACTGTAATTAAATGTAATGATTTAATTTATAAGGTAAGAATGTACTTTAATAGAACTGTAATGGACAATCATAAGCGAATGTGAGGTAATCCATAATTGTAATCGTAAATGTAATGAACCAAAATTAATACGTACTCAGTCGTGTACTTAATTTGTACTTATGTACTATTACGAAATGATATCGCCTTCAGAAATGAAGATTCGGCAAAAATATACGATTAGTTTTTATTTTAATTTTTTTAATTTTTATTTGGAATCTTTCAAACATCTGATCATGTGTTTAAAAGGGGGAGACTTAACCTTCAACTGTCTTCCCCCAAACATTTAGGTTTATATTATAGATGTATTTGTAAAATTACGGCACTTCATTAAGTCACTTCATTAAGTCACTTCATTATAGCACTTCATTACGACTCCTTTGTTAGCAGCCTTGCTGCGAGGCGGGGGCAGAGGCCCCTTGCCTCCTTAATTTTTAGATTCCGGCCTGAGCCATGGTCGAAAGAGGTCGAACCTCTACCCCTGTAAATTCAGAGCACTACCTGTACATTTTGAGAAGTAAACTAGAGTAAAAGAAGTTTTTATCTTTTCCTTCGAGCCTTGTTCTCTTCAGGAATTTAGTCAGTAAAGTCGATAAGTTATAAAAGAAAAGTTGATAATTTTAGTATCAGAGAAAGTATCAGAGAAAGTATCAGAGTATTATAGAAAGAGAAGAATTAAAAATTGGCGACCCTTTGTGCAAATTAAGAAAGAGACAACCCAAGCACCATAGAAGATATTGGCATAACAGTCTGGCGAGTCTGTAGCAAAGAGTTTAACAAGTGGCGACCCACCATTTGACCGGCGGAAAAGAATTAGAATGTTATAGAAGAAATATCCGTTGCTGCCTCCTAACTAGAACCCCCGTCAATTCGAACCACCCAGGGCCATAGACGGAGGGGTTAACAGAGTGGCGACCCTATAGCCAGGATAAACACATAGAAGAAGCAAGAGTTTAAACATTTGGAGACCCTACTACCAAGTTTTTAAGAAGAAGATTTTAAGAAGAAGATTTTAAGAAGAAGATTTTAAGAAGAGGATTTTAACAAGTGGCCACTCTTTGGCCAAGATAGAAATTACCCTGCATCAGGATAAAACGATTTGACCGGCGTGTCACGACTTCTTGTTCGTAACATCCACCCTTCAACCGGTGTGTCACGACTCCAAGTTCTCCACGCCTAGTTTTCATCCAAGAAGAAGTAGCCAGCAAGACGTCTTCAGGACACGTCTCTGAGGATTTCGCCCGTAGAAATTTTGTTAAGTACAGAGTTTGTTTGTTTTTAAGAAATTTATAAACACTTGAAAAGTCAGTATTATTAACAGTTAATAATGAGTATCAAGTCAGAATTTACAAGAAACACAGTGAACATTTCAGACACCAGTGATACATTTTTTTAGTGAAACAGTAATTTTCACAGAAGTTAAATGTAACAGAAGTTAAAAGTAACAGAAAGAGTTAATTTCAAGAGAGTTAATTTCAAGAGAGTTAATTTCAGAGTTAATTTCAGTTATGTTCACTATTATATTCAGTATAGAATAATTTTATTTTATGTACCAAACATAATAGTACAGTACCTTCGCGTACATTCGAGTGAAATGTTTACATTTTATATTTTTGTTTGCAAATTTTTTCAAATTATTGAATTGAATTGACTTGCAAATTAAGAAAGAGAGTTTTTATAGAGAGTTTATAGATTTAGAGAGATACTTGAAGTAATTTTGAAGTCATTTTTTGAAGTCAGTTTTGAAGTCAGTTTTGAAGTCAGAAGGTTGCGCCAAAAGGGACAACCGCCCCAGATATTTATAGAATACTTGATAAGAGTTCAAGTTAGTTTCAGAATACTTGATAGAGTTCAAGTTAGTTTCAGAATACTTGATAGAGTTCAAGTTAGTTTCAGAATACTTGATAGAGTTCAAGTTAGTTTCAAGAATACTTGATAGAGTTCAAGTTAGTTTCAGAATACTTGATAGAGTTCAAGTTAGTTTCAGAATACTTGATAGAGTTCAAGTTAGTTTCAGAATACTTGATAGAGTTCAAGTTAGTTTCAGAATACTTGATAGAGTTCAAGTTAGTTTCAGAATACTTGATAGAGTTCAAGTTATTTTCAGAATACTTGATAGAGTTCGTTATTTTCAGAATACTTGATAGAGTTCAAGTTATTTTCAGAATACTTGATAGAGTTCAAGTTAGTTTCAGAATACTTGATAGAGTTCAAGTTAGTTTCAGAATACTTGATAAGAGTTCAAGTTAGTTTCAAGAATACTTCATAGAGTTCAAGTCAGACAGTTTTATTTGAAGTCAGAGTTTTATTTGAAGTCAGAGTTTTAATTGAAGTCAGAGTTTTATTTGAAGTCAGAGTTTTGTTTTAAGTCAGAGTTTTGTTTTAAGTCAGGTTTCAAGTCCCAAGTCATTTCAATGCAGTCAATTGAATTCAACTTTTTCTTTGTAAGTTAAGAGAATTTAATTTAAGAAAATGTAATCTAAGAATTTAATTTAACCTTTTTTTGTGTTGTAAAAGAGAATTTAATTAAACCTGAATTGACCGGGTTGCGTCTTTAGTTAACCTTTCTTTGTTTTGTTGTAAGAAGGAAATGGACCGATTTGTCTTTTCTTTTTCATGCCATTGTTGCGTATATAAATATATAGGTAAAATGACATTTTATTGATTGTAACCAAAACAGTTTTTACAATTGTTTGTAATCACTTTGATAATCATTGTAATGTATACGTGATAATAATAGTTGTGTAATAATTAATTAATCGATCTTGTCCCAATGACTCCTTTTAAATTACTATGTTGAGGAACATACCGTCCCTCCGTTTTGTTTCAACTCTTTTAATTTTTGTTCAAAGTAGTGTGACAAGCAATCTTAAAAAAAAAAAAAAAGATGTAATTGTCAATTCAGACTTATACCCCTGCTTAGTCACTCAATTCCCCGAATGTCGTACTCCAAACTTTGTCTTTTTATTTTATTTTAACACCCCCAACCCCAGTTGAACCGTGTCAACCAGAGAAATGGTTCAACCATGGTTAATTCCTCTTTGGTACGATGGAACATAACCTCAATTTAGGTTGTGTTTTTTTATATTACAGTATATGTTTAGTTCATTATAGTTTATAATTGATTTCTATTTTCAATTTTTATATTTTTTATATTTTTTTTATTCGATGAATACTGAGTATTGTGTTGGTCGAATTTAATTAATTGTGTCAAAATATCAAATAATTCAAATTCTATCAACATTCAACGAAAGAGTATGATTTTTCTACTTAACATGCAAAAATTATTAAACCTTTTTAATATTTTTTTTTATTATATAAAAATAATTTTTAATGTAAAATTTATCTAAATTATTAAAAGAAAAGATTGTTCGAAATGCTTTCCTTCCATTTCAATACTTTTTTATTCTTGGCCGAAACTCATCTAAGGTTCGATTTACTTTTATTTTTAAGAGTATTATAAAATTATGTTTAGCTCATTAAAATGCATAATTGATTTATATCTTTAATTTGTATTCTTAATTTTTTTTTAATTCAATTATCGTACCGATACTTCTGGTCAATGTTAATGGTTATATAGTTCATATATAGCTAGGAATATTACTAGTCGAATTTAATTCCATCTTCAAAATTTAATTTTTAATACCGCTAGATTTACTTTCATTAATTGTAAGGTCCTCTAAGTTCGTTTTTTTAATTATCTTATACGTGTAACTGATTAATTATGTAAAATCTATAATCCTAATTGAATTTTATTACTTTTCACACATATTCGAATTCATTTACGTTCCGTCCCTCCAGTCACTTTTGCATTAAAACTCGTATGCAAACATCATCATTATAATACATCATAATTATTGCTTACTATATATAAATTCTCGCTCATGCATTTATTCAGTTAATTGAACAATCCTCTCAGCTAATCTGTCCCTCGAAATTGTAAGATACACACTTTGTACCTAGTACACACAAATAC
The DNA here is from genome assembly GCA_023014485.1 of Bathynomus jamesi. Taxonomy (NCBI): domain Eukaryota; kingdom Metazoa; phylum Arthropoda; class Malacostraca; order Isopoda; family Cirolanidae; genus Bathynomus; species Bathynomus jamesi. Next base: position 731,071 of record JAJOZX010001197.1, on the reverse strand, counting down.
ACACTAGACCACAGGTCTATACATCATCCACTACGTAATTCTATTTTTACCTACAATAGTCAATAAAATTAGTTTATCAATTGTACTATCATGGTAACCTTGAAAAATCCATGAACTTTAAAATTTATATTTTTCCCTTTTACCTATTCATTATGAATGTAATTTTTCCCCACAGGAAAATAAAATTTTCCTAAAAATTTAACAATATCATTCTTTGTGTAACTTAATTGTTATTCAAAATTAAAGTATTAATCTTTGAATTTTTTTATATTTTGTAAGCAAGTGTCATTTTAAAGATTTGATACTCTGCATTGTACTCAACTACCCGAACTCGTTCTGTATAAAACTTGTATTGTAAAAAAGAATGTCATCATCTAATTTGAATTCGTTAGATGTTATTTTCTCAATTGTATTGTATTAATTGTATTATATTATTGTGTTAATACTATTTAAAAAAAGGGGGAGCACTGTAAAAATTGAACAATAAGCAATTCCTATACCATCATTATATGGATTCATTATCTTCATGCAGTACTTATGTTCTTATAGTTTTTATGTATGAATGTTCATTTTTACATAAGAAATTTCGATTTGTACTTCTTTATTCATTACTGTATTTCTCTAATTCATCTTTTCTAATAATGACTTATACACTATGACGTCATAAAATAACTTAATTCTCTTTACGTTTCCCATACCTTGTACACTAAATCACGTGCTTAGTATATGGACATCTTCCGTATGCAATGTATGGTAAATTCTTTAATAATAATGTTGTGGTGTTATGTAGTATAAACATTATTATTCAACCATATTCATCCATACGTCACATTTTCCCGTCATTAATTTCCCTGGATCATTATCCTATATAAATTTTATTAAATATTCATTTTTACTCGTGTCAATCTATGAAACGCAAAATTTAGGCATTCGTTCGAAAACGCAAAATACGTTCTCGTATTATTTTTTCATTATTATTTTTTATTATATCACCTCCCGCATTGAAATTGAAAATGCTTAGTTGTTATCAAATTCCGCGAACTATAGCATAAGTGAGCGCTTCTAAGATGGAAAACCTCCTGTCCCTCTGATTTCAAATTTATAACATATTATAACATATTATTTCGTATATAAATTATCTCGATGTGCTCATGTACTTGTGTTGTACTAATAACCATATAAATAAACCATATAGTATAACCATATAGTATAACCAATATTATAACCATATATAAATATATAAAAACACTGTAAGAATGGTAAACGACGTAATGTACTTCAATGAAACTGTAATTAAATGTAATGATTTAATTTATAATGTAAGAATGTACTTTAATAGAACTGTAATGGACAATCATAAGCGAATGTGAAGTAATCCATAATTGTAATCGTAATTGTAATGAACCAAAATTAATAAGTACTCAGTCGTGTACTTAATTTGTACTTATGTACTATTACGAAATGATATCGCCTTCAGAAATGAATATTCGGCAAAAATATACGATTATTTTTTATTTTTTATTTTTTATTTTTTATTTGGAATCTTTCAAACATCTGATCATGTGTTTAAAAGGGGGAAACTTAACCTTCAACTGTCTTTCCCCAAACATTTAGGTTTATATTATAGATGTATTTGTAAAATTACGGCACTTCATTAAGTCACTTCATTAAGTCACTTCATTATAGCACTTCATTAAGTCACTTCATTAAGTCACTTCATTAAGTCACTTCATTATAGCACTTCATTAAGTCACTTCATTAAGTCACTTCATTATAGCACTTCATTACGACTCCTTTGTTAGCAGCCTTGCTGCGAGGAGGGGGCAGAGGCCCCTTGCCTCCTTAATTTTTAGATTCCGGCCTGAGCCATGGTCGAAATTGGTCGAACCTCTACCCCTGTAAATTCAGAGCACTACCTGTACATTTTGAGAAGTAAACTAGAGTAAAAGAAGTTTTTATCTTTTCCTTCGAGCCTTGTTCTCTTCAGGAATTTAGTCAGTAAAGTCGATAAGTTATAAAAGAAAAGTCGATAATTTTAGTATCAGAGAAAGTATCAGAGAAAGTATCAGAGTATTATAGAAAGAGAAGAATTAAAAATTGGGGACCCTTTGTGCAAATTAAGAAAGAGACAACCCAAGCACCATAGAAGATATTGGCATAACAGTCTGGCGAGTCTGTAGCCAAGAGTTTAACAAGTGGCGACCCACCATTTGACCGGCGGAAAAGAATTAGAATGTTATAGAAGAAATATCCGTTGCTGCCTCGTAACTAGAACCCCCGTCAATTCGAACCACCCAGGGCCATAGACGGAGGGGTAAACATATATATAATTATATAACACAGAGTGTGCGTGTGTATATATAGAGAAACTGTATATATATATATATATAAATATATATATATATATATGTATATATGCACACTGTATATATATATATATATATACACACTGTGCGTGTGTGTATATATATATATATACACACACAATGTGCGTGTGTATATGTATATATATATATGTTAACCCCTCCGTCTATGGCCTGGGTTGGTTCGATGTCGAATGGGGTTCTGGTTATGAGGTAGTAACGGATTTGTTACTTGCAGTACTTTCTTCTATACAACTCTCCGAATTCTTCTATAGTGGCTCGGAGAATTCTGAAAGGCTTATTTAATTCTCTGAGGGTTTCCCCCGATCCTTCTCGTAACGCATCGGAAGATTTTAATGACTAAGTTCTCTGAAGAGAGCACCGCTCGAAGGAGAAGATAAAGACTTTTTCTTACTGTAATTTCTTGTTAAAATATTAGAGGTAATGCTCAGCCACGTAGTTTAAATCAGAATGAAAATGGAAGAATTTTTGCAAAATATTTGTAAATAAAGTAAATCTTTTAGCTGTGGTAATGTTTAAACAGATAAATAGGATATAGGAAGAGGAAGCCATTTTTTTACTTAAATCGCTTATTTGCAGATCTGATGTTTTCCTGATCCGCCGAGTTAATTAGAAGTGGAAATTGAATTAGGCATCTTTATACTAAGATATGCATATGAGCAAAAATTATAGGTTTAAGATTTACAATTAAATGCTTAGGCAAGACATGACTTCATCTTTTATAACGAATAGAGAACGTATACAAAATACGAACATTGCAAAAAGTTACTCCGGATTCATTATTAAGGTAAATCTAAAAATGATTAAGAAATTTTAAAAAAGAACAAGTCATCAATTATTTGGCAAAGTAGAAAGCAAATAAAAAATTTATCCCAACGGAAAAATAATAAAAAAATAACAATATGGCCGACTATACATTCCTAAATGGCGACATAATGTCGGGTCGTACATTGTGTACAATCCCAAGTACATCACTGAGACGTTGTAATTTTGGCTTATTACAATTATGACCATAATTACAAATTAATTCACATTCACTTATTATCGTCAATTACAGTTTCATTAAAGTACGTTAATTACATCATATTAAATTATTACAGTTAATTACAATTAAACAGTTAACTATAGTTTTCTTTTACAGTGTTTCATATTTATAGACAATTAGGATGTTATGAGTATAACATAAAGTACATGGGCACATACGGTATATATATATATATATATATATATATATATATATATATATATATATATATATATATAACATAACACATAATAATGTTTTATAAATTAGAAGCAAGCGAGAGGAGATTTTCATCTCAGAAGCGCTCGCTTCCGATGTGGTTAGCAGAATTTGACCAATTGCATAAGCATTTATGAGTATTGCGAGAAATTAATTCATTTAAAGAAAAGAAATTAAAAGAATACATGTGAACGTACTTACATTAAGATAACTACGTACGTGATCATGATCATTTGCGAACATGTACGAATGCATAAAGTTTTGTACACACATTGGTAGTCACCCACTAGGTTGACAATAGGTAGAAAATAAGTAGCTGAATGAATAATTAGTAAAATTAACAAAAGATAAAGGTCAAGAAAGGAAATGGATGTGTGAATGAACAACATATAAATAATGACGTATAGCGGGTAAAGTTTTTATTATGGATGTTAAAGAATTTACCATACATTGAATACTAAAGATCTAATCGGTATTCAAAGTATGGAAAGTGTGAAGGGAATTACGCTACTTTGTAACGTCATAGTTATTCAAATTATGTCATATGTCAATTCATAATTATTATGTCATAGTTATTTAAGTCGTACGTACAGTATAAGTTATTATTGGGAGAACTTAGAGGAAACGAATTAAAGAGATACAGTAATGAAGGGTTTTCAGCCATGGTACAAGAGTGAGTGAAACTATTAATTAAATAAATATACTTATACGAGTATACAGTAAATATTAAGGAATTGGTACATTTGAAGAAGAATTAAGTAAATGACTAAAGCACAAACAAGGGTTCAAATCATACTGCATTCAATGTGCATGCATAATCGAATAAAATTTAGGGATGTGGGTTAAATGCAAGACATCAATAATTAATTATAATAAATTCTATATTAAATGGAAAATGGAGATATGGGTAATATTGTGACGGAAATGTTGAGCGATCTAAACCGTCAATTGTTTTGTTTGTACTTTAAGGGAATGAAATTAAGGGACATTCGTTTCTCACAACGAACTTTCAATGACATAAACATGGATTAGATTTAACCATAGAAATGGTAGGGCGCATGGTTGTGAAACTGCAAATATAGAAAGCATCAAATAAAATTTTTATCCAAACTCGCGTTAGGCGATTTTAGTTCTTATGTAAAAATGAATATTTGATTATATAGGAATTATTCATTGTTCATTTTTACAGGGCATATCCCTCTAGAATGATAACATCCAACTAATTCAAACTAGATGATGACTAATGGTTTTTATAATTACAAATTTATATACAATACGTGAGTTGGGGTGGTAAAGTACAATGTACATTAATCAAATCTAATTTTAGACAACCAATTAAGTTAGACAACCAATGATATTGTTAAATTTTTAACACAATTTTATTTTCCTGTGGAAAAAATTACATACCTAATGAATAGTAAGTAAAGGGAAATTTAAATTTTAAGGTTCAGGAATTTCCAAAGTTACCATGATCATACATTTAATAAACTAATTTTATCTACTAGTGTAAGTAAAAATCGACTTAAATTTTATTGTTGGATAGTGTTCAGCAGTGGGAGAAAGATCGCAGAAATGTAAACTTATTGCAAGTACGAATAAGTTGGTATAGTATAATATTAAAATTTATTTAAAAAAAAGTAAAATTCATTTAGTAAAACCACTAAAATTTATTTAGTTACAGTTTTAGATACTTAGATGTTGTTAACTATTAAGAATATACAAGGAGAAGAAAGATAGAATTACGTAATGGACGATGCATAGACCTGTGGTCAAATGTGTATTTATGTGTATTAGGTACAGAGTGTAAGTGGTTAGTTAAAATAACTTAATAAATGCATGAGCAAGATTATATACATTAAGCAACAATTATTAAGATTAAATAAATTCAGAATATGAATAGTGAATTTCCTTTCCAATAAGTATGCCAAAGATTACAAGAATATGGGTGGTTATAATTGGGTGAAAGTGTAATCAGTATCCGCAGATTTTTGTAGTAATTTTGTACGTTATGTTTGTGGAGAAATGTGCATACATGCGTGTGTATGTGTAGGGATTCGGAAGGTTTTCGAATTAACAAAGTTTCAAAATAAGGTATAAAAATTTAAAATGGGTTTAGGGTTATAAAATCTTTTAAGTTTAAGTCAATTATTATTATTATTATTATTATTATTATTATTATCATCATCACAAAATCCTTTAAGTTTAAGGTCGATTATTATTAAATTCTAATACAGGTATCATTAATGAGAATGTATTCGACTAGTAACATTCACAGACATATATGAACAGTATATAACCATTAATATTAACCAGAAGTATCAATACGACAATTGAATTTTCATTTGATGATTTGACGGGGCAGTGATATTAGAATGGTGTAACAGAACTATTAGAAGAGGAAAAATGGCGTTCTGGTAGAGAGTCAAAACTGGCTATAATTTCGTTTGGTACCTTAACAGATGGTATAATAACAATTTAACGACAATTACTCAAGATTAATCGAATAAAAAAAATTGAAAAATAAAAATTGAAAATAGAAATCAATTATGAACTCTAATGAACTAAACATTATGTTTGTGGAGAAATGTGGATACATGCGTGTGTATGTGTAGGGATTCGGAAGGTTTTCGAATTAACAGTTTAAAAATAATGTATAATAATTTAAAATGGGTTTAGGGTTATAAAATCTTTTAAGTTTAAATCAATTATTACACTGCCCAACACCAATTTTGCTGATTTAATTCTAACACCTGTTTTTAGGTAAATCTGGTGTGCTGATTTCAAAAATCACCTTAGTTTTTGCCTATCACGTCAGGTTTTCGAGCAATCAAATACGGATATTTTGGAGATATCGCATTTTGGCAGGGTTATGCACCATTTTTTTCTTTTCAAAAAATAAGTTTTTACATACTCAGAATCAGCATGGAAAAGTAAACAATTGTGCAGGGAGTGAACTTTAATATACAATGGTAATATTGACACATAAAGTGATTAAAAGTGTTTAAATAAGCAAAAAATGAATCCATATTAAAGCAAGCACGGGACCAGTTTTCTTAACATTGTCTTTTTCTTGTTTTCTTACTTTTCAGTGCTGATAAATTTTCTCTTATAGGACTTCCTAGAATGAGAGATGTCAAGACAATCTCTTTGCAGGCTCCAGCAGTAGTCAGCCATCATATGGGTATCCCATCTTCCTTGGTATCGTTCTTCCATCACTTTGATATCTTGGTGGAACCTTTCACCTTGCTCTTCACTAACATCACCAAGATTTTCTGGAAATTTATCCAGATGACTGTTGAGATAGTGAACTTTAATGCTCATGTTGCAACCCAACTGCTGAAAGTTTACAAGTAACGTCACTAGCGGAACCGGCTGCTCTCACTCCGCCAATGGGAAATCTCTCTTAGATCATGACGTCACGCTCACACCTGGGGAAATCACAGATACCCAAGATTTTAATATATTGTACATGACCTTTAGATTTAATGCACAGATTTGCGTATTCCATAGATAAAATTTTAACAGCAAAACAGCTGTTAACAGGTCTCAAAAATCATCAATTTTGATAAGCGCCCTTCATTGATCACCCAAAATAGGCATATTGCATTGCACGAAAACTTGATGTGATGGACAAAATCGAAGGTGATTTTTGAAATCAGCACATCAATATTATCCAGAAACTGATCTTAGAATCAAATCAGCAGCAAAAAATGTTTTTTTTGTTGGGCAGTGTTATTATTATTATTATTATTATCATCACAAAATCCTTTAAGTTCAAGGTTGATTATTATTAAATTCTAATACAGGTATCTTAATGAGAATATATTTCACTAGTAACATTCACAGACATATAGAACAGTATATAACCATTAATATTAACCAGAAGTATCAATACGACAATTGAATTTTCATTTGACGATTTGACGGGGCAGTGATATTAGAATGGTGTAACAGAACTATTAGAAGAGGAAAAATGGCGTTCTGGTAGAGAGAGTCAAAATTGGCTATAATTTCGTTTGGTACCTTAACAGATGGTATAATAACAATTTAACGACAATTACTCAAGATTAATCGAATAACAAAATTCAAAAAATAAATATTGAAAAGCGAAATCAATTATGAACTCTAATGAACTGAACATGGGGTTATAGGTTCCATATAATACTCTTAAAAATAAAAAAACAACTTAACCTAAACTGAGGTTATGTTCGGTCACACGGGTAAATTTCATGAACATACAGATCAAGGTAAATTTAGAGTACTCCATCCGGGGGAATCGAGTGACCAATCGGGGAGATATTATGTTTGAAATTAACAGTATGTCTTTTCGTGAGCACTTTGCTCTTTAGGAAAACATTGATTGTCACACTGTTCAGAACAAAAATTAAACGAGTTCAAACAAAACGGAGGGACGGCATGTTCCTCCCCATAGTAATTTAAAAAGTCATTGGGACATGATCGATTAGTTACAACACTATTACTGTCATTATATACATCACAAAAATTATAAAAATCGTTACAAACATTTGTAAAAACTGTTTTGGTTACAAACAATAAAATATATAATTTCACCTATATATTTATATACGCAATTACTGGATGCAAAAAGAAACAAATCTGTCAATTTCCTTCTTACAACAAAAAAAAGAAGGTTGAATTAAAGACACAAACCTGCCAATTCAGGTTTAATTAAATTCTCTTAAATTCTTTTAAATTAAATTTTCTTAAATTAAATTCTCTTAAATTCAGGTTGAATTAAATTCTCTTTTACAACAAAATAAAAGGTTGAATTAAATTGACTATACTGAACTTGACTTGAACTTAACTTGACTTGAACTACAACTGACTACAACTGACTTGGAACTGACTACAACTGTCTTGGAACTGACTACAACTGTCTTGGGACTGACTACAACTGTCTTGAGACTGACTACAACTGACTTGTAACTGACTAAAACTGACTGGAGACTAATACAACTGACTTGAAACTGACTGACTGACTTGAAACTAACTGACTGACTGATTTGAACTGACTTGAACTGACTGACTTAAACTGACTTGAACTGACTGAATTAAACTGACTTGAACTGACTTGAAATGACTTGAACTGACTTGAACTGCTATCAAATGTTTCTATAAACTATAAACTCTCTCTTTCTCTATCATAATAATGCACAAGAAATGCACAATAATTTCAAGTCAATTCAATAATTTGAAAAAATTGTAAACAAAAATAAATAAAGGAAACAACATTTCACTCGAATGTACGCGAAGGTACGGTAATATTATGTTTGGTACATAAAATAAAATTATTCTATACTAAATATAATAGTGAAAAGAATTCGGTTAAAAATAAAAATAAATGTATCACTGGTGTAGTGAATGTTCACTGTGTTTCTTGTTAACTCTGTCTTGATACTCTTTATTAACTGTTAATAATACTGACTTTTCAAATGTTTAGAGATTATTTTAAAAAGTTCTGTATTTAAGAAGATCCTACGGCGAAATCCTTGAAGACGTGTACTGAAGACGTGTCTTGTTGGCCACTTGTTCTTGGATTAAAACTAGGCGTGAAGAACTTGGAGTAGTGACACACCGGTTCAAGGGTGGATGTGACGAACTGGAAGTCGTTACACGCCGGTTAACTGGATGTTGGTTCTAGTTCCAGGGTCTAGAAGACTGGAAGAATCCTGGATGCATAGGTCGTCAGTTTCTTATCCTGGGGCGGGGTCGCCACTTTTTGTTAATTCTTCTCTTTCTATAGTCTTGGGTTGTTTCGATTTCCAGGGTCTGAAGACTGGAAGAATCTTGATGCAGGGTCGCCACATTTGTTATCCTGGCAAGGTCGCCACTCTTTGTTAACCCCTCCGTCTATGGCCTTGGTTGGTTCGAAGTCGACGGGGGTTCTGGTTAGGAGGCAGCAGCGGATTTGTTGCTTGCAGTAGTTTCTTCTATACTACTCTCCGAGTTCTATAGTGGCGTGGAGGATTCTGAGAGGCTTATTAAATTCTCTGAGTGTTCCCCCCGATTCTTCTCGTAACGTATCGGGAGATTTTAATGACTAAGTTCTCTGAAGAGAACACCGCTCGAAGGAGAAGATAAGGACTTTTTCTTACTATAATTTCCTGCTAAAATGCTACAGGTAATGCTCAGCCTCGTAGTTTAAATCAGAATGAACATGAAATTATTTTTTGGGGCTTATATACCCAAAAACTGCTAACATTATTATTAAATGTTGAAAGGCTGCATTATTTTTGCACAATATTTGAAAATAAAGTAAATCTTTTAGCTGTGGTAATGTTTAAACAGATAAATAGGATATAGGAAGAGGAAGCCATATTTTTTACTTAAATCGCTTATTTGCAGATCTGATGTTTTCCTGATCCGCCGAGTTAATTAGAAGTGGAAATTGAACTAGGCATCTTTATCCTAAGAAATGCATATGAGCAAAAATTATAGGTTTAAGTTTTACAATTAAATGCTTAGGCAAGACAAGACATCTTTTATAATGAAGAGAGAACGTATAGAAAACATGAACATTGCAAAAAAGTTACTCAGGATTCATTATTAAGCTAAATCTAAAAATGATTAAGAAATTTAAAAAAAGAACAAGTCATCAATTATTTGGCAAAGTAGAAAGCAAATCAAAAATTTATCCCAACGGAAAAATAATAATAATAAAAATAAAAATATCGCCGAGTATACATTCCTAAATGGCGACATAATGTCGGGTCTACATTGAGTACAATCCCAAGTACATTATTGAGTACGTTGTAATTTTGGTTTATTACAATTATGACGATAATTACAAATTAATTCGCATTTACTTACTATCGTCAATTACAGTTTCATTAAAGTACATTAATTACATCATATTAATTTATTAGTTAATTACAATTAAACAGTTAACTATAGTTTTTTTTACAATGTTTCATATTTATAGACAATTAGGATGTTAGGAGTATAACATAAAGTACATGGGCACATACGGTATATATATATATATATATATATATATATATATATATATATATATATAAACATAAGAACATAATAATGTTTTATAAATTAGAAGCAAGCGAGAGGAGATTTTCATCTCAGAAGCGCTCGCTTCCGCTGTGGTTAGCAGAATTTGACCAATTGCATAAGCATTTATGAGTATTGCGAGAAATTAATTCATTTAAAGAAAATAATTAAAAAGAATACATGTTAACGTACTTACATGTAATGTAACTACATACGTGATCATGATAATTTGCGAACATGTACGAATGTATAAAGTTTTGTACACACATTGGTAGTCACACACTAGGTTGACAATAGGTAGACAATAGGTAGCTGAATGAATAATTAGTAAAAGTAACAAAAGATAAAGGTCAAGAAAGGAAATGGATGTATGAATGAACAACATGTAAATAATGACGTATAGAGTGTAAAGTTTTTATTATTATGTTAAAGAATTTACCATACATTGAATACTAAAGATCTGATCGGTATTCAAAGTATGGAAAATGTGAAGGGGATTACGCTACTTTATGACGTCATAGTTATTCAAATTATGCCATACGTCAATTCATAATTATTACATCATAGTTATTTAAGTCGTACATACAGTATAAGTCATTATTGGGAGAACTTAGAGGAAACGAATTAAAGAGATACAGTAATGAAGGATTTACAACCATGGTACAAGAGTGAGTGAAACTATTAATTAAAAAAATATACTTATACGAGTATACAGTAAATATTAAGGAATTGGTACATTTGAAGAAGAATTAAGTAAATGAGTAAAGCACCAACAAGGGTTCAAATCATACCAGATTCAATGTACATGCATAAACGAATAAAATTTAGGGATGAGGGTTAGATGCAAGACATCAATAACACTAGGGAACAACATTTTTGTTTCTTGAAAACTATTTCGTGTTCCTTATAGAACTTTTGATGCTGATTCCAAATGTGGTTTCAGAATGTTTCTATCACCCATAGTTTTCGAGAAAATAATATTTCCATTTACTCAGAGTTTTCCCAAAATATTAGTTAAAATTAAGTGTACTAATTTAATTTTACTTTCTTTTTTCCAGCTTAACTATATTTAATAGTATTTTTTGCATTAAAAAAATATAGCTATTTAAACAAACAGATTTTTAATAAAAAGAAAGAATTTTTTTTCAAGTTTTGCTCAAATTTTAAAATTTTTCATAGTAGAAAAAATTGGTTTTTCATTCCAAAAAGTTTTCCGTGATTTCAACAATTTTCCGCCAGCATGAATCGAAACTGTGTTAATCCCAGAGATACATTTTGCTACGTATGTGGAGAACTGACCATAATGGCACAGAGGAAGACGATGACCCCACTCGTGAAGAAGGCTTACGAACTTTATTTTGGATGTAAGGTAGGCGACCAAGACAAATCCTGGGCACCTCATATCTCATGCATTTCCTGTGCCGTCACTCTTAGGGGTTGGATTAAAGGTACCCGCAAATCTATGCCATTTGCCATACCAATGATTTGGAGAGAGCCCAAGGATCACCTAACGGATTGCTATTTTTGTATGACTAACGTTTCAGGATTCTCTGCCAAAAATAAACATAAAATTCAATACCCAAATCTTGCATCTGCCATGAGACCAGTACTACATGACGATGATAACCCAATTCCAACTCCCCCAAAGTCATTGACACTGGATGAAGAGTCTGAAGTTGAACCAATGGAAATTGATGACACTAAAGATACAGACTTTCAGCAACCTGAATCAAATAAACCACGTATGATAACGCAGGTTATGCTGAATGATCTCGTGAGAGATTTGGACCTTCCGAAAAAGAAAGCGGAATTATTGGGCTCCAGGTTACGTGAATGGAATTTGCTGGCAAAAGATACAAGCATATCGGCGTTCCGCACTCGCCAAAAAGATCTGATGCAGTATTTCTCCTCGTCAGGTGGTTTATGCTACTGTAATAATGTAAATGGACTGCTGTTAGCTCTCGGTCATGAGCACAAATCTGAAGATTGGCGTTTATTTATTGACTCTTCGAAGCTAAGCCTCAAGGTTGTACTACTTCACAATGGAAATAAATACCCTTCCATTCCTGTAGGGCACGCTGTCCACATGAAGGAATCTTACGAAAATATGAAACTCATCCTTCAGCAGATTAATTATGACCAGTTTCGTTGGTATATATGTGGGGATTTAAAAGTCGTCGCGCTTCTTCTGGGAATGCAGCTCGGTTATACGAAGTTCTGCTGCTTCCTTTGTGAATGGGATATCAGAGCCAGAGATTCGCATTATTTTGTAAAGGATTAGCCACTTCGTCAAAAATGTATCCCAGGACTAAAGAATGTGTCTCATGAACCATTAGTTGACCCCAAGAAAATATACTTACCGCCACTTCACATCAAACTTGGCAACATGAAAAATTTTGTCAAAGCAATGAACAAGGAAGATGAGGCATTCAAATATTTGAAGAAAAAGTTTTCACGACTTAGCGATGCAAAGATAAAAGAAGGGATCTTTGTTGGTCCCCAAATCAGAGAGCTCATGAAAGATCAAAAGTTTGATGATGCCTTGAGAGGAAAAGAAAAAGTGGCATGGGAGGCCATGAAGAATGTTGTCACAAATTTTCTAGGGAACATCAAAGCTTCTAACTATGAAAAAATAGTGCAGGACATGATTGAAGCATATAAGTTATTGGGATGTAATATGTCGCTAAAAATCCATTTCTTGCACTCCCATTTAGATTTCTTCCCTGAAAACCTCGGCAACGTAAGCGATGAGCATGGAGAAAGGTTCCACCAAGATATAGCTACTATGGAGAAACGCTACCAAGGGAGGTGGGATCCGGCAATGTTAGCTGATTACTGCTGGACATTGATGCGAGAAGCTCCTAATGAAAACTACAAGAGAAAATCAGTGACAAAGAAGTTTTAAGAAGAATATTTTAAATGCCAATCTGCCACTAATTTAATTTTTATGAAGTATTTTTACTAACTTCTATACACTTTTTGAATAAATATTAAAATACAAATTTCTCTGTAACCTTGGGTGATAGAGAAATTCTACGGCTACATTCGGAATCAGCGGAAAAAATCCTATAAGACCGACCTGTTCAGGATTATAGAATTTATTATAATTAATTACACTGGGGAACAAATTATAACTTTTTTTTTGTTTCTTGGACGTGAACAGTGTTCACGCCCAAGAAACAAAAAAAAAGTTATAATTTGTTCCCCAGTGAAATTAATTATAATAAATTCTATAATAAATGAAAAATGGAGATATGGGTAATATTGTGATGGAAATGTTAAACGATCTAAACCAGTGGTTCTTAACCGGGGGGGCGCGCCCCCCTAGAAACAGGAATTTCTCTAATTGTATTTGTTATTCTCTTAACGAGAGCATGGGCTAATATTGAGAAGTTATTGAGAATGTTATTTTGATTGAAGGGGGGCGTGGAGGGAAGGACCAATTCCTAGAGGGGGCATGGTAGTAAAAAGGTTAAGAACCACTGATCTAAACCGTCAATTTTCTTGTTTGTACTTTCAGGGAATGAAATTAAGGGACATTCGTTTCTCACAACGAACCTTCAATGACACAAATATGGATTCGACTTAACCATAGAAATGGTTGGTCGCATGGTTGCGAAACTGCAATAATAGAAAGCAACAAATAAAATTTTATCCAAACACGCATTAGGCGATTTTGGTTCTTATATAAAAATGAATATTTGATTATATAGGAGTTATTCATTGTTCATTTTTACATGTATATAGAGTGTGCATATATATATATATATATATATATATATATATATATATATATATATATATATATATACAGTATATATACATATACTGTATGTATACTGTATATATATATATATATATATATATATATATATATATATATATATACAGTATACATACAGTATATGTATATATAAGCACACTGTGTGTGTGTATATATATATATATATATATATATATATATATAAGCACACTGTGTATACATATATATACGCACACTCTATATATATAGTATATATGTGTGTATATACGCTCGCTCTCTCTCTCTCTCTCTCTCTCTCTCTCTCTCTCTCTCTCTATATATATATATATATATATATATATACAGTATATAGAGAGAGAGAGAGAGAGAGAGAGAGGAGAGAGAGAGAGCGAGCGTATATACACATATATATATATATAGAGTGTGCGTATATATATGTATACACAGTGTGCTTATATATATATATATATATATATATATATATATATATATATATATATATATATATATATATATATATACACACAGTGTGCTTATGTATATATATAAATATATACACACAGTGTGCTTATATATACATATACTGTATATATATATATATATATATATATATGTATATATATATACAAAGTGTGCTTATATATATATAAATATATACACACAGTGTGCTTATATATATATATAAATATATACACACAGTGTGCTTATGTATATACACACAGAGTGTGCTTAGATATATATACATACAGTGTGCTTATGTATATATATACACAGTGTGCTTATATTATATATATATATATATATATACAGTGTGCTTTTATATATATATATACACACATATATAGAGTGTGGTTTTATGTATATATATATATATATATATATATATATATATATATATAGTGTGCGTGTGTGTGTGTATATACATTGTGCGTGTATATATACCGAGTGTCACCAAAAAATGTTTACATCTATTACCATATATATATCTATAATCAAAATAGGCGGATAGTAAATAGATAGCAAATAAGCTTCTTTAATGTTTAAATGTTCCAAATATCAGCCAGCGGCGTCAATACCTTCATCGTTGTGCTGCTTACTTTAATGTTTTAAATGTTCAAAATGTCCGCCACCAGCATCAATACATTCTTGACAACGGCGCGCAACAGATCGGCATACTGTTCCGATTGCTCGGAGTGGAATGTTGGCACAGGCTATTTCAATTTCAGGTATCAAGGCCTGTAGTGTCCTTGGTTTTTCAGCATACACAGTGTTCTTCAGAGTGCTCCACAAGTAAAAGCCTAAGGGTGTTAAGTCAGGAGATCGTGGTGGACACTCCGTACATCCCCTACGTCCTCTCCATCTAGGAAAACAAACATTGAGAAAATTTCTAACGTCATTGTGGTAATGTGGTGGTGCGCCATCCTGTTGAAACTAACACTCTTCTTTCAAAAAAAAAGCTCTGATTGAAGGTACAATGTTGCCTTGTAGCATTGATAAGTAGCACCTGTGACATTTTCCTCAAAGAAAAATGGCCCTATCAGTCCTCTGGAAGACAGACCACACCACACTGACACTTCTGGTTGATTAATTGCTCGTTCTTCTGTTACGTTTGGATTTTCGGTGGCCCAGTACACACAGTTGTGTCGATTGATAGTACCATTAAGTTTGAAAGTGGCTTCATCGGACCAAACAATGAAATCAGGAAAAGATTGTTTTTCATCTCACATGTGCAAAAACCACTCTCAAAATTCTTTTCGACGATCTGGATCGTCCTCATTCATTGCATGAAGCAGTCTAGGTATGTATGGCTTCCACTTTTCACGTCGCAAAATGCAATGAACGCTGGATTTAGGAACACCAGCCTCACGAAAACATTGCCTTGTAGACTTATTTGGAGAGTTTGTGAATACCTGTAACACGGTCTCAACACTTTCATTGTCAGTTGAAGTGCGACGTCTTCCAGATCGGCCTTTGTTGACGTTTTGCACTGTTCCGTCAGTCTCAAACTTATCAAGTAATCTTGTAATTGTTATCCGTGATGGTGGTAAAGTTCGAAACTCATTTCTCCAATGTCTCTGTACCTCAGCCACATTCTCCCTCTTCCAGTAGTGCTTCAGAATCCACTTACGTTGCTCAAACGATAACTGCAATGCCGCCATTTCCTGTGACAAGGGATACCTCCTCGAATTATCCAACGTAACGATTTCTACAGCAAGGGGACCTATATTAACAATAACCTAAAGTCTCTTTGCCAACAGGAAGGAGTTCATTTTGCGAATTTTTGGAACAGTTTCTACGGCAGGAGGGACTTGTTCCTCGAAGATGGACTTCATTTTAATGACGTTGGAGCTGCGAGTTTAGGAAGACTATTTCATAATACTGTCTCTTCTTTTCAGGCTGCCGTAACTCGAACGGTCCCAGCGTAAATTCCACAAATTTCCCCTGCGCTCGCGAAGGTGTCGCAGTTACAAACAATTTGAAGGTTCTATCCCTAAATGCTCGTAGCCTACGAAATATAATAAACGAATTTTTTCTTTAATTGCTTGTAAAGACTATGATGTAATTGCAATAAATGAATCGTGGCTTAGCACTGAAACACGTGAATTTGTAGGGGAGTATCAAATTAAAGGTTATAGACTTTTTGTTAAAAACAGAATAGGTAGGCGAGGAGGCGGTGTTATGTTATATATCAAAGATAATATTGTGAACGTTACAGAAGTAAAGCACACAATTCCAGAACCGATAGATTCGACTACAGCAGAACTTAAATTGAACGATTTCAAACTTCTTGTTGCGGTTATATATAGGCCCCCTAATGAAACAGCAGATACGGACGAAGCGTTATATCGTGAACTAAAGAGAATAATCGGTAGTGAGCAGGCTTTAGTTATGGGTGACTTTAATTGCGCCAACGTCAATTACGATACAATGCAGGGAGACGCGGAAGGTAATCGCTTAGTTAATTTTCTCGAGGATAGCTTTCTTATTCAAAAGGTTGGGGAACCTACGAGGTTCGACAGTATTTTAGATTTAGTAATAACTACGGATGATAGGCTAATTACTGATCTTCAAGTAATAGAACCGTTAAGCAATAGCGATCACAATATGGTAGAGTTTCTCCTCTCAGTAAGTCACTCGAAACCAACTAACTCGACTAAAATTCCTAACTTCCGGCACGCAGACTTTTGTAAATTTCGAAATAAATTGACACACGTCAATTGGGAAAACGTAATGGGGAACTCCAACGCAAAACTAATGTAGGAATCGTTCGAAACAGTATTTAGGACTGTAAATGAGGAATGTGTACCGTACAAAATTAAGCGTGCGAAAGTAAATAACAAGTCCTTGTGGTTTACTTCTAGAGTAGGAGACATTATAAAGAATAGAGATAGGGCTTATAGGCTACATAAGTGCGATAAAGACAATTTGTGGTTACGAAACAACTACTGTACATATCTCTAAGGCGTGAAGCGAAAAGTGTAATAAAAAAGTCCAAGCGCGAATTTGAAATCTCCATAGCTCTTGACGGTAAAGAAAACCCCTAGCGATTCTTTCAATACGTCAACAATAGAAATCCAGTAAAAAGAGTCTTGGGGCCGTTGAAAAATGAAAACGGAGATCTAGTTTCTGAAAACAAGGAAATGGTTACCTTGCTAAACGAATTTTTACGTCAGTTTTTACTATAGAAGATGTAACGAATATCCCTACGGTCATAGACATAATACCTTTTGATAATGGTAATATTTTGGATAATATTGTAGTTAGTGAAGGGAAATAATGCGCTATATTGAGAAAATGAAAACGCGTAAATCACCGGGGCCGGATTCCATATATCCCATACAACTAAAAGAATTAAAAGATAGCATCGTTGTGCCGATAACAAAGATTTTTAATGCGTCTATTTCTGAGGGGTGCGTACCAGATAATTTCAAGTTAGCAAACGTAACACCTATCTTTAAGAAAGGCGATAAAGGTGCGGCGGGAAATTATAGGCCAATCAGTTTAACGTCTGTTGTAGGTAAGCTACTGGAATCAATAATTAGGGGTCATATAGTCGAACACTTAGAATTGCATAACTTGATTAGAAATACACAGCACGGTTTTAGGCGAAACAAATCTTGCTTAACTAATTTTTTAGAATTTTTCCAAAGCGTGGTTGACGTTTACGATAGACATGGGCGGTTGATGTAGTGTATTTAGATTTTCAAAAAGCGTTTGACACCGTGCCGCACAAAAGACTCATTGAAAAAACTAAGGCTCATGGAATCAGGGGTGTAGTAATAAATTGGATAGAAGAGTGGTTGCGAAGTAGGAAACAGATGGAGGTCGTTGATGGAGCGGAGTCGTGTTGGGCTAATGTAGCGAGTGGTGTTCCTCAGGGTTCTGTATTGGGCCCCTTGCTTTTTCTTATATATATTAACGATTTAGATGTCGGCCTAGTCAGTACAGTTTCAAAGTTTGCGGATGCCACGAAGCTGGGTGGTATGGCGATTAATGACGAAGATAGAGGTAAAATCCAGGAAGATCTGAATAAAATCGTTGATTGGTCAGTCACATGGCAAATGAGATTTAACGTGGATAAGTGCAAAATTTTGCATATAGGTTCGCGTAACGGTAATTTTGCGTATAGTATGTCACGGAAAGAATTAACAAGCGTAGAGCAGGAAAAAGATTTAGGAGTTATAATCGCTGGTGATTTAATAGTAGCGAAACAAAGTACAGCAGCGATCAATAAGGCGAACAAAGTGTGAGGTTTTATAGCTCGGAATTTTGAGTACAAATCGCCCGATATTATAGTTCCTCTTTACAAATCATAAGTTAGACCCCATTTGGAGTACGCGGTCCAATTTTGGGATGTGCATATGCGCAAAAATATAGACAAAATCGAAAGAGTTCAAAGACGAGCAACTAAGATGATTCCGTCGCTTAGGTCAAAGTCGTACGAGGATAGGCTTAAGGAGTTAAAATTGACTACACTCGAGACTCGGAGGCTAAGGGGTTAGGGCGAGTCATACTATGCTTTTTTTTTAAATCAATGGAGAGGGGTGTTCAAATGACATATTGTGGTGTATAGGACACAATTCTGAAGAAAATATTAATTCTGATAACCCTAACCTACATCATTTTGCAGTTGATTACACTGGTATGCATCAATTTTGCTGTCAAGGGTTTTGTAAGTGATTCTTATAGAGTTTTTCCTGCTGATTTCGAATCTGCAATCCGTTTTTCTCAATCAGCTCAGGTTATCCGGCTATGGCCTCATAAGTAAAATAGAATTTTTCGTGATTTTGTCAAAGCGGAATTGGAACAGTAACATCTATCATCACTTGTTTCACTTGTATAATATCTTTTTTTACTTTTCAGGCATATAGATAAAATATTTCATAATGAATAGAGCGTGTAAAAATGATCCCAATAGATTCTGCTACATATGTGGGACGGTTACCATGCCAAATAACCAGTCCCAAATCACTAAATTTGTGAAGACAATGTATAGAGCATACTTTGGAATTAAGCTAGGGGACCAGGACAAAAATTTCGCCCCTCATATGTGCTGCAAGACGTGCATTGAAAATTTGAGAAGATGGAGCAAAGGCAGAGCGAAATCTTTGCCTTTTGGAATTCCCATGATTTGGAGAGAAGGAAAGGATCACGTGACAGATTGCTATTTCTGCATGACAAACCTCCAAGGTGGGCTTATAAATTTATTTTTCTTAAAAATTTTGAAATCCTCGTATGAAACTTGACATAATATTCACCATAATGTAATATTCACCATATATAGCATAATATTCACCATAATGGTAATCATACATTTACATATACATATTGTTATAAAAAATACATTTACACATAAATATTGTTATACAAGTTACATTTACATATACAATGATTGTATGTTTTCTTTCTTTTTCATTCATATTGTCCCCGAAGGGACAATATGAATGAAAAAGAAAGAAAATATACAGACTCCATCGACCTATTTCATATCTTACAGACCGCAGCCTTCCCTCACGAGCCGCCACTGTCTGAATGCTTCTTCTATTTCATATGCAAGTTTTATATCCATGGTTCTGTGTTTCTATTTTCAGGAGTTAACAAGAAGAATAAACACATTGTTGTATACCCTGACATTCCTTCTGCTATGAGACCTGTACCCCATGGTCCTGGAATTCCAATCCCCGACCCACCTCAAACCCTGGACTTCGATGATTCTGATGATGAATCAATGACCAATGCCGATGACCAGTCCCAGTCGTATATACCTCAAAATACCGCTTCAAATGAGCCGAGGCCACTCAACCAGGCCAAACTTAATGATCTTACCAGGGGTTTAGGACTTTCCAAATTAGCTGCCGAGATCTTGGGCTCACGACTTCGAGAGGACAACTTGCTGGCTCCGGGAACAACATTCTCCTGGTATAGGAAACGAGAGGAAGAATTCCGCAAGTTTTTTGCAGTGCACGAAAATACCTCTTCCTTAGTGTACTGCTGCAATGTTGAGGGGCTAATCGAATCCTTGGGCCTGCCATATAACGCATCAGAATGGAGGCTATTTATAGACTCGTCTAAACGAAGTTTGAAAGCAGTACTTCTCAACATTGGGAATAGGGTTGCATCAGTCCCTGTAGCACATTCCGTACAACTTACTGAGAGCTACGATAACATGAAATTTTACTGGATGCTCTCGTATACGACCAACATAACTGGAGGATCTGTGGAGATTTGAAGATAATACTAATATCATAAGTAAACTATTGCTATTGACTATGTTGTTTTTCCAAAGGTTATTTGAGAGCGTATAAGAACACTTAACTTCCCCACAGAAGTGATACAGTCCAATGCATAGATTTTTTTATCTGATAGAACAAATTCTCTAAATTCTTTAAATATTTTCTTTTTTTTCAGATTGTGGCATTTGTATTGGGAATGCAAGGGGGATACACGAAATACCCATGTTTCCTCTGCAAATGGGATAGCCGAGCGGATGAGAAGCACTATGCACAGCGTGAATGGGCATCCAAGAGAATTTTGAACCTGGGTCGCATAATGTCGTTTCAGTGCCCCTTGTACCACCAACAAAAATTTTGCTCCCACCACTTCATATTAAGCTGGGCTTGATGAAAAATTTCATCAAATCAATGAATAAGGAGGGTTCAGCATTCCGATATCTCGAGAGTAAATTTCCTCATATATCTGATGCTAAACTAAATGCTGGGGTTTTTGATGGTCCTCAAATTCGAACTTTGATCAAGGATACTCAGTTCGAAAACGCAATGACTCCAACTGAGAAGAATGCCTGGCAGGCATTCAAATCAGTTGTCACTGATTTTCTTGGTAAGCGTAGAAGTCCAGAATACGAGTCCGTTGTCGAAAACTTGATGGAAGCTTTCAAAGCTCATGGGTCGCGCATGTCCATAAAAATACACTTTTTGTGGTCCCACTTGGACTATTTTCCTGAAAATTGCGGGGATTATAGTGAGGAACAGGGTAAACGATTTCACCAAGATATCAAAATAATGGAAGAGAGGTACCAGGGAAACTGGGATATCAATATGCTGGCGGACTATTGCTGGTGTTTGAAGCGAGACGTGCCCGAAGAAAAACACAGACGGAAAGCCAAAAAAACTTCATTCCTTCCTCAATAAACTTTTTTCCATATTCATTGTATGAATAAAAGTATTTATTCACACAATGTTTTCATTTTTCACGAGTGTTCTTATAATATTACTCGTATCTACAGTGTTTAAGCTAAAAAAATCAATAAATTTGGGGATAAAATTGGACTTATAATAAATGGCCAATAGAGAAAAAACCTGACCTGATTGAGGAAAACCAATGTCATTTTCGAATTCAGCATGGTCGAATTATATAATATGAGTTGAAAAAACCCTCACAGCAGACAAAGAAATTTCATATGCATACCAGTGTTATTATTAAATTGTTGATTATTTTACTATTGTAGTTACCCCAGAATAAGTCTTCTCACGTTTTCTATCATGGCTGCTCACGTTATCTCTCATAGAGCATTGTTCTAACTAATTCATATAAACACATATAATGTAATTCATATAATAATAATAATATTTAAATACTCAAATAAAAAGGTGTGCCATTCCACTTAATTGTAATTATCATACAGTTTGGTATATGAAATATTTTGACGGTTTTCTGGCGCGCATAAGGCCATTTTCTGAGCCACCTTTCTCAGAGGCTAGAATGTAACGTTTCAGAACATTCTAAAACGTCCCAAGTCCTCAAACTGACCCTGAGCCAGCAGCTTCGGCAAAGGTACAGAAAAACTATGATGAGATTCAAAACATTGCCCTTGCTAGTGTAAGGTATGGCATAGGGCTGAGGCCAACTGCAGCGATAGCAACAGCAGCTCTGATTGACGCAGGAATCACCACAGAAGACAATACAAGTAAAGTGATTGATAAGAGCAAGGTCAAGAGAGCACAGGAGAAGTTGATGAGAGAGCTGGGGGAACAGTTCGAGAAGAAGTGCAGGGAGGAGGGGGGATCTCTTGCATCCTCTTTGATGGGCGGATTGACCTGACCAATGTGATGATGGAGGCTGAGGGCAGTGACCAATCTTTTCCCGCAAAGATCAAGGAAGAACACTATAGTGTTGTTAGTGAGCCTGGCAGCTACTATCTGTTCCACTTTACCCCAGAGAAAGCAACTAAAGAGGAGTCACATGCGGAGAAGATTGCTAAGGTCCTGTTTGCCTGGCTGAAAGAGAAGGGTTATGATAAGACCTTGTTGGCCATTGGAGGAGACTCAACAAATGTCAACACTGGTGTGAAAGCTGGAGTAATGCGGAAGCTGGAGCTGCACCTGGGGAGAAAGCTGGTCTGGTTGGTGTGCAACCTGCACATTGTTGAACTTCCCCTGCGCCATCTCATTGTTGACCTTGATGGCCCTACTCTGTCAGACAAAAAATTATCCGGGCCAATAGGAAAGCTCCTTGATTCTGCTACAGACTTTGATATCAATCCAAACTTCACCCGAATCTCTGTTGGCCCTCCATTGATCAAGCTTCCTGACAAGGTCATTCAAGATCTCTCAACTGATCAATACTATGGCTATAAAATTGTCTGTGCAGTCAGGGATGGAGTACTTCCTGCAGGGCTGGCTCTGTTAGAGATAGGACCAGTAAACCACAGCCGCTGGCTCACCACAGCGAACAGACTTCTCAGGCTCTGGGTGTCAAAGCACGGACTTAAAGGAAAGAACCTGAAGATTCTGCAATTCATTGTGGAATTCATCATTGGAGTGTATTACCCATGTTGGTTCAACTTGAAGGTCAAGCACTCCTGGATCGAAGGGCCTAGGCACATCCTCTTTCAGCTGGACTGCCTCAAGTCCCAGAGAAAGGAGGTGCTGGATATTGTGGTGCCAATTGTGAGAAGATCTGCTTGGTATGCCCACAGTGAAGTCATCCTCCAAACACTACTCTGCTCTGAGGATCAGAAGGAGAGGATTGAAGGGGTGGAGAGAATCCTTGCCATCAGGGGAGAGGGGGACCCGGACACTCAGCTGGGGGACTCCTCTGTTAGGAGCAGAAGGACACCTGACATCAATTGCGATGCTTCCAGCATCGGTGACTTGATCAGCTGGTCAGAAGGTGTGTCAGAGCCACCTCTCACCTGCTCTCTAAGCACCTCAGAGGTGAAAAACTTCATCAACACCCCCATGGAGGTGCGCAACTGGCCTTGTCACACACAAAGCATTGAGAGGGTTGTTAAAATGGTGACTGAGGCTTCTGCTAAGTACTGTACTTCTCACAGGAAAAGAGGGATGGAGGGATCAGGGGTCAGGAGACCAGCAGGAAGCTGATGTCCAAGTCTGAGTCAAAGCAGGATTTGTGCAACCTGGCAAAGTTCAAGATGTCAGGAGAATGATCTTTGTAATTATATCCAGTGATATACATGCAGTTCACCTATTAATAAATATATGTAAAGTTGATTTGGGCTTGTCAATATAAATGATTTACCTTATATCTTTTAATATATTATAAAGGGGTTCAAAAGGGTAAAATTGGCAATTTAGAAATACAAAATGATGTAGGTTAGAGTTATCCTATCCAAAAAAGAAGCTCATATTTGAATTCCCCATGTAAAAACATAATTTAGACACCCCTGATGGTAGGATTTCCTTCAGATTCATGTTGTCACCTGAGTACGACCCGCCCTACTAAGGGGTGATCTAATCCAGGTGTTCAAAATTATGAATGGGTTCGATAACGTAGATAGAGATAGCTTTTTCGAAATATCTCAATAGAATAGGACTAGAAATAACGGGTGTAAGTTGAGAAGTAGAAGGGTCGAGACAACAGTTGCCAAAAACTTTTTTAAGCATAGAATAGTAAATAGCTGGAATAGTTTGCCGGTAGAAGTAATTAGTAGCACGTCTATAAACATGTTTAAAAATCGATTAGACGCATATGTTGATAGACTGGGTATAGTTTAAGGTAGTGAAATTAAGGCTTTGTGGTGATAGATCCCACAGCTCAACACAAGTGTTGTGGGATACAGGGAGGCAGCATCTTGGGTTAGGGGATACTCTCTGTCCCTACACACCCAACTTAAAGAGATTCCTCTGCCGAGCGGTGCCCCCCATAGTACTGTGAGTTATTGAAAAAATCATGATCTTCACTTGCCCCACAAACACCTTTAAATGGGAGACCCAAAATGGGTGCACACACATTTCTACATTACTGTACAGTCTTTACAGCCACAACTACACTTTTCCTCCTAAGTGTATATATGGAAATATATATGGTTGTAAATTGTGACTTGGTCCACAATTGATATGGACCGTGACTTATTTTTGGTTGGCAAGGTACTGGTAGTAATGGATACCGTAATGAAATTGACTGGATTCTTTGGATCTGATATATTTGCATGTCGGTTATAAATAGATATAGAGTGTAACATATTTGTGGATAGTAATCTATTATGACTTGATCCCCTGAATCGAGAGATTCTATCTTTAGTTTGTAAATTGATAATTAATTAGTTTTAAATTGATAATTATTTAGTTTTGTAAAAATTGGTTGTTGCCAATGTACAGGCAGTTTTTACATAGTGGAGCCACTTCGATGGGCCGAAGTGGGCCCTAGTGTGCCCACTATAAAAATTTCTCATGTTCTTATGTTCTTGTGGTTAGGAACCCGCGTAAAATTGTAGGTCCCCTCCGCCACCACGGAGGACATGCGCAATACACAATTACGAACGCAGTTAGGTACGTAGACCAGCCATAAGTGGATTCTAGTGTCTTTGTTGGTCTGAAACATTATAACATTATAACATTACTATACTACTCTACTACTATTACTAAGTACTATAAATATACTAATACATCAGCGTATATTACTATCATCTAAAGTGTGCATGTTGATACTGTGTATATATATATATATATATATATATAGAGTATATATATATATATATATATATTTATATATAATATATATATATATATATATTGTTCGTGTGTGGTGTAGTGGTTAGCGTCGCTGACTACGAATCCATCGGCCCCGGGTTCGAGACCCGACGGCAGCCGGCGCGCAGCAAAACCCAGCTGTTCATCCTTCCACACAATAAAGAAAGTGGTTGGTAGATAAATGGGTACCCTAGGTGGCCTAGCGGTTAAGACGCTGGGCTGCTGATGGGGCGTGGTTCGGATTCCACGTTAAACTGTAGGTCTAAGGTGGAGTGAAAAGCTTGACCTTCGTCAGAATGAACAATTCGGGCGGAAGCTAACTAAAGGTTAACTAAAGGTTATATAGAGTGTGCGTGTGTGTATATATATATATATATACAGTGTGCTTATACATATATATATATATATATACACAGTGTGCTTTTATATATATATATATATAATTATATATATATTAGGGTGACACTTATTTTCAAAGTTTTAAAATTTCTGTCTCTCACCCTCCAGTTCAGTTTGGCTTAGGATAGAAACAATATATGTAAAATATAAATTAAATTGCTTAAAGTTTAAAGGTAGCTCAAAGACTTCAAAATTCAACTTAAATGCTATGTAAATTAATAATTATTAATGTAAAAGTAGAAGACGACATTATTATGACAGGTGTTATAATTTTTATTTATAATTTAAGCTAATTATTATTTATAATTATAATATTATTTGTCTCGTGTTTCAGATATACTAGAGATAAACTATAGATAGACAAAGATTATATAGAGAGTTCTCATAATGGCTAACACTCGTGCTCAGACAACTAAAGCATATTTGCTGGGTAGCGAGATTTCCGATCTCACAGGCTCAAAGCTGCCATCCATCAGGCAGTCTCTTGGACTGTTCCTCTATCAACACCTCGATATGAAGAAAACAAGGCGCGAAGCATCATCGATTGTGATCGGCAAAGTTGTGGAATTCTGGGAAAAAGCAAGAATTCCAACAAGGGCATTCCAGCACTGCCAGCAAAAGCTTGAGAAGTTGTTTGATGACTGGAGACTGCTTAAAAAGAATAAAGCGCGCCAGACGAGAACACAGAAGGACAAGGAGGCTAAATTCGCTAATGTTCTCGATGATCTGTTCGATATCGCACATGCAGACGCATTCACTCTGATTAAAATTCCTAGAGACCTCGAGTTCCTGCTCGCTCAGAGAGAGAAGGGAAGACGTGGCTGTATGACTGGCTTGGACGTCACTTTGCGTGAAAAGGAGAAGAGGAGTGTGAAAAGACGACTGGAGGAAGAAGAAAGACGTCACCACCAACGATCCTCACAGGTATCTTTTTGCTTTTCTAGTGTTTTACTTAAATTTTACAAATATTTGTAAATGTAAAATTTACATACTCAATTTATAGTACTCTTTTCGTAGATTTAAAATTTTACACAATGCTTCAATATTATACAGTAGTAGCTAGGATTTATGTCTGCCCTAATTTCTATCTAAAAACTGACATTTTTATTTGCAGGAGATAGCCACTTCCTTTGTCATCCTTACATCATCGAACTCGAGCAGTGAAGCAGAAGCAGAAGTTCTGGAACATGGCGAGCCAGGACCGAGCAGCGAAAAGCCTACAACAAAGCGCGGAAGAAAGTTGGTCATCACAGAAAGAATGACAGCTACACTCGATCGATGTAAAGTTTTTGATAGGAAGGCAATGATGATTGTCACCGAAACAGTAAAAAATCTCGGTCATAACATTAGTGATCTTGCTCTTAATCGGGAAACGATCAGGCAAAGTCGGCGAAACCAGCGAAAGAAGACTGCTGAGAAACTGAAGGACGAGTTCAATGCAGACGTTCCATTGGTGGTGCACTGGGACGGGAAGCTTCTCACCGACATCACTGGCAATCAGCACGTTGAACGCCTCCCAGTTATAATCACAGGAGTTGGGGTCTCGCAGCTGCTCACTGTGGCTAAAATTCGATCAGGAACCGGCGAAGCGCAAGCCAAGGCCGTTTGTGATTCGCTAAAGGAGTGGGGAGTGGACAAAAATGTAGTTGCGATGAGCTTCGACACCACCAGCTCAAATACAGGAAGGATTAATGGAGCTTGCATACGCATTGAACAGAGTCTGGGGCGAAACCTCCTTTTCCTAGCTTGTCGCCACCATATCTTTGAAATTGTCATCAGTGCTGTCTTTGTGCAGTGCATGGGAGAGTCTAACGCACCCAATGTTGGCATCTTCAAGCGTTTCAAGGATCAGTGGCCATCTATCAACTAAAGTCACTATCAAGACTCTTCTTCTGATGAAAGAACTGCCGCACAGCTTTCAGATATTAAGGAAAGCACAATTGATTTCATCCGCCACCAGCTTTCCAAGCACCAGCTCAGAGACGAGCACCAAGAGCTGCTTGAACTCTGCCTCATCTTCCTCAGTGGTAAACCGGATCGAGGTGTGCGCTTCACGGGCCAAGGTGGTATCCATAAAGCACGCTGGATGGCAAAACTAATCTACACGATCAAGATCTGGTTTTTCCGCTCCCAGATCCGACTCACTCCAAGGGGAGAGCGAGGTCTAAGTGACATTTGTGTCGTCACAGCTCGCCTCTACATAAAGGCCTGGTTCACAGCACCAAGTGCTGCTGCTGCTCCTGCCA
Source organism: Bathynomus jamesi (assembly GCA_023014485.1). NCBI lineage: Eukaryota > Metazoa > Arthropoda > Malacostraca > Isopoda > Cirolanidae > Bathynomus > Bathynomus jamesi. The sequence goes on along the minus strand of JAJOZX010001197.1, from coordinate 702,560 downwards.
ACGATCTACAGTTCATGAAAGATCTCGTCACATATGACACTGTCCACCCGGCAATTGCTA